>CAWVNZ010001367.1:0-225445 GCA_963930735.1 Dioctria linearis
ATTAATTTTTTACTGTCGCAAATTTTAAATACGCCAGGGACTGCCTTTTCTATAGTAAATTTTTCAAAAACTAATTTTTTACTGTCGCAAATTTTAATTGCGCCAGGATTGCCTTTTCTATAGTAAATTTTTCAAAAATTAATTTTTTACTGTCGAAAATTTTAAATACGTCAGGGATTGCCTTTTCTATAGTAAATTTTTCAAAAAATAATTTTCTACAGTAAATTTTTCAAAAAATAATTTTCTACTGTCGCAAATTTTAATTGCGCCAGGGATAGCCTTTTCTATAGTAAATTTTGCAAAAAAATAATTTGTTGCTGTCGCAAATTTTAATTACGCCAGGGATTGCCTTTTCTATAGTAAATTTTTCACAAATTAATTTTTTTACTGTCGCAAATTTTAAATACGCCTGGGATTGCCTTTTCTATAGTAAATTATTCAAAAAATAATTTTTTACTGTCGCAAATTTTAAATAAGCCAGGGATTGCCTTTACTGCAGAAAATTTTTCAAAAAATAATTTTTTTACTCTCGCAAATTTTAATTACGCCAGGGATTGCCTTTTCTACAGTAAATTTTTCAAAAAACAATTTTTTACTCTCGCAAATTTTAATTACGCCAGGGATTGCCTTTTCTATAGTAAATTTTGCAAAAAAATAATTTGTTGCTGTCGCAAATTTTAATTGCGCCAGGGATTGCCTTTTCTATAGTAAATTTTTCACAAATTAATTTTTTACTGTCGCAAATTTTAAATACGCCTGGGATTGCCTTTTCTATAGTAAATTATTCAAAAAATAATTTTTTTACTGTCGCAAATTTTAAATAAGCCAGGGATTGCCTTTTCTGCAGAAAATTTTTCAAAAAATAATTTTTTACTGTCGCAAATTTTAAATACGCCAGGGATTGCCTTTTCTATAGTAAATTATTCAAAAAATAATTTTTTTACTGTCGCAAATTTTAATTACGCCAGGGATTGCCTTTTCTATAGTAAATTTTGCAAAAAAATAATTTTTTACTGTCGCACATTTTAATTGTGCCAGGGATTGCCTTTTCTATAGTAAATTTTTCACAAATTAATTTTCTACTGTCGCAAATTTTAATTACGCCAGGGATTGCCTTTTCTATAGTAAATTGTTCAAAAATTAATTTTTTTACTGTCGCAAATTTTAAATACGCCAGGGATTGCCTATCCTATAGTAAATTTTTGCAAAAAATAATTTTTTACTCTCGCAAATTTTAAATAGGCCAGGGATTGCCTTTTCTATAGTAAATTTTGCAAAAAAAATAATTTTTTTACTGTCGCAAATTTTAAATACGCCAGGGATTGCCTTTTCTATAGTAAATTTTGCAAAAAAAATAATTTTTTACTGTCGCAAATTTTAAATACCCAGGGATTGCCTTTTCTATAGTAAATTTTGCAAAAAATTAATTTTTTACTGTCGCAAATTTTAATTACGCCACGGAGTGCCTTTTCTATAGTAAATTTTTTCACAAATTAATTTTTTACTGTCGCAAATTTTAATTGCACCAGGGATTGCCTTTTCTATAGTAAATTTTTCACAAATTAATTTTTTACTGTTCCAAATTTTAATTACGCCAGGGATTGCCTTTTCTATAGTAAATTGTTCAAAAATTAATTTTTTACTGTCGCAAATTTTAAATACGCAAGGGATTGCCTATTCTATAGTAAAATTTGCAAAAAATAATTTTTTACTGGCGCAAATTTTAATTGCGCCAGGGATTGTATTTTCTATAGTAAATTTTGCAAAAAAATAATTGTTTTACTGTCGCAAGTTTTAATTACGCCAGGGATTGCCTTTTCTATAGTAAATTGTTCAAAAATTAATTTTTTACTCTCGCAAATTTTATATACGCCATGGATTGCCTATTCTATAGTAAATTTTGCAAAAAATATTTTTATACTGTCGCAAATTTTAATTGCGCCAGGGATTGCCTTTTCTATAGTAAATTTTTCACAAATTAATTTTTTTACTGTCGCAAATTTTAAATACGCCAGGGATTGCCTTTTCTATTGTAAATTTTTTCAAAAATTAATTTTTTACTGTCGCAAATTTTAAATTGCGCCAAGGATTGCCTTTTCTACAGTAAATTTTTCAAAAAATAGTTTTCTACTGTCGCAAATTTTAACTGCGCCAGGGATTGCCTTTTCTACAGTAAATTTTTCAAAAAATAATTTTCTACTGTCGCAAATTTTAATTGCGCCAGGGATTGCCTTTTCTACAGTAAATTTTTCAAAAAATAATTTTTTACTGTCGCAAATTTTAATTGCGCCAGGGATTGCCTTTTCTACAGTAAATTTTTCAAAAAATTATTTTTTACTGTCGAAAATTTTAATTACGCCAGGGATTGCCTTTTCTATAGTAAATTATTCAAAAAATAATTTTTTTACTGTCGCAAATTTTAAATACGCCAGGGATTGCCTTTTCTATAGTAAATTTTTCAAAATTTAATTTTATACTGTCGCAAATTTTAAATACGCCAGGGATTGCCTTTTCTATAGTAAATTTTGCAAAAAAAATAATTTTTTACTTGTCGCAAATTGTAATTGCGCCAGGGATTGCCTTTTCTATAGTAAATTTTTCAAAAATTAAATTTTTAGTGTCGCAAATTTTAAATACGCCAGGGATTGCCTTTTCTATAGTAAATTATTCAAAAAATAATTTTTTACTGTCGCAAATTTTAAATACGCCAGGGATTGCCCTATAGTAAATTATTCAAAAAATAATTTTTTACTGTCGCAAATTTTAATTACGCCAGGTATTGCCTTTTCTATAGTAAATTTTGCAAAAAAATAATTTTTTACTGTCGCAAATTTTAAATACGCCAGGGATTGCCTTTTCTATAGTAAATTTTGCAAAAAAAATAATTTTTTACTGCCGCAAATTTTAATTACGCCAGGGATTGCCTTTTCTATAGTAAATTTTTCACAAATTAATTTTTTACTGTCGCAAATTTTAATTGCGCCAGGGATTGCCTTTTCTATGGTAAATTTTTCACAAATTAATTTTTTACTGTCGCAAATTTTAATTACGCCAAGGATTGCCTTTTCTATAGTAAATTGTTCAAAAATTAATTTTTTACTGTCGCAAATTTTAAATACGCCAGGGATTGCCTATTCTATAGTAAATTTTGCAAAAAATAATTTTTTACTGTCGCAAATTTTAATTACGCCAGGGATTGCCTTTTCTATAGTAAATTTTACGAAAAAATAATTTTTTACTGTCGCAAGTTTTAATTACGGCAGGGATTGCCTTTTCTATAGTAAATTGTTCAAAAATTAATTTTTTACTGTCGCAAATTTTAAATACGCCAGGGGTTGCCTATTCTATAGTGAATTTTGCAAAAAATAATTTTAATACTGTCGCAAATTTTAATTACGCCAGGGATTGCCTTTGCTATAGTAAATTTTTCACAAATTAATTTTTTACTGTCGCAAATTTTAATTGCGCCAGGGATTGCCTTTTCTATGGTAAATTTTTCACAAATTAATTTTTTACTGTCGCAAATTTTAATTACGCCAGGGATTGCCTTTTCTATAGTAAATTGTTCAAAAATTAATTTTTTTACTGTCGCAAATTTTAAATACGCCAGGGATTGCCTTTTCTATAGTAAATTATTCAAAAAATAATTTTTTACTGTCGCAAATTTTAATTACGCCAGGGATTGCCTTTTCTATAGTAAATTTTGCAAAAAAATAATTTTTTACTGTCGCACATTTTAATTGTGCCAGGGATTGCCTTTTCTATAGTAAATTTTTCACAAATTAATTTTTTACTGTCGCAAATTTTAATTTCGCCAGGGATTGCCTTTTCTATAGTAAATTGTTCAAAAATTAATTTTTTACTGTCGCAAATTTTAAATACGCCAGGGATTGCCTATTCTATAGTAAATTTTTGCAAAAAATAATTTTTTTACTCTCGCAAATTTTAAATAGGCCAGGGATTGCCTTTTCTATAGTAAATTTTGCAAAAAAATAATTTTTTTACTATCGCAAATTTTAAATACGCCAGGGATTGCCTTTTCTATAGTAAATTTTGCAAAAAAAAAATAATTTTTTACTGTCGCAAATTTTAAATACGCCAGGGATTGCCTTTTCTATAGTAAATTTTGCAAAAAAAATAATTTTTTACTGTCGCAAATTTTAATTACGCCACGGATTGCCTTTTCTATAGTAAATTTTTCACAAAATTAATATTTTACTGTCGCAAATTTTAATTGCGCCAGGGATTGCCTTTTCTATAGTAAATTTTTCACAAATTAATTTTTTACTGTCGCAAATTTTAATTACGCCAGGGATTGTCTTTTCTATAGTAAATTTTGCAAAAAAATAATTTTTTACTGTCGCAAGTTTTAATTACGCCATGGATTGCCTTTTCTATAGTAAATTGTACAAAAATTAATTTTTTTACTCTCGCAAATTTTAAATACGCCATGGATTGCTTATTCTATAGTAAATTTTGCAAAAAATATTTTTATACTGTCGCAAATTTTAATTGCGCCAGGGATTGCCTTTTCTATAGTAAATTTTTCACAAATTAACTTTTTACTGTCGCAAATTTTAAATACGCCAGGGATTGCTTTTTCTATAGTAAATTTTGCAAAAAATAATTTTTTACTGTCTTAAATTTTAATTGTCCCAGGGATTGCCTTTTCTATTGTAAATTTTTCAAAAATTAATTTTTTACTGTCGCAAATTTTAATTGCGCCAGGGATTGCCTTTTCTACAGTAAATTTTTCAAAAAATAATTTTCTACTGTCGCAAATTTTAACTGCGCCAGGGATTGCCTTTTCTACAGTAAATTTTTCCAAAAATAATTTTCTACTGTCGCAAATTTTAATTGCGCCAGGTATTGCCTTTTCTACAGTAAATTTTTCAAAAAATAATTTTTTACTGTCGCAAATTTTAATTGCGCCAGGTATTGCCTTTTCTACAGTAAATTTTTCAAAAAATAATTTTTTACTGTCGCAAATTTTAATTACGCCAGGGATTGCCTTTTCTATAGTAAATTATTCAAAAAATAATTTTTTACTGTCGCAAATTTTAAATACGCCAGGGATTGCCTTTTCTATAGTAAATTTTTCAAAATTTAATTTTATACTGTCGCAAATTTTAAATACGCCAGGGATTGCCTTTTCTATAGTAAATTTTGCAAAAAAAAATAATTTTTTACTGTCGCAAATTGTAATTGCGCCAGGGATTGCCTTTTCTATAGTAAATTTTTCAAAAATTAATTTTTTACTCTCGCAAATTTTAAATACGCCAGGGATTGCCTTTTCTATAGTAAATTATTCAAAAAATAATTTTTTACTGTCGCAAATTTTAAATACGCCAGGGATTGCCCTATAGTAAATTATTCAAAAAAATAATTTTTTACTGTCGCAAATTTTAATTACGCCAGGTATTGCCTTTTCTATAGTAAATTTTGCAAAAAAAATAATTTTTTTACTGTCGCAAAATTTTAAATACGCCAGGGATTGCCTTTTCTATAGTAAATTTTGCAAAAAAATAATTTTTTACTGCCGCAAATTTTAATTACGCCATTGATTGCCTTTTCTATAGTAAATTTTTCACAAATTACTTTTTTACTGTCGCAAATTTTAATTACGCCAGCGATTGCCTTTTCTATAGTAAATTGTTCAAAAATTAATTTTTTACTGTCGCAAATTTTAAATACGCCAGGGATTGCCTATTCTATAGTAAATTTTGCAAAAAATAATTTTTTTACTGTCGCAAATTTTAAATTACGGCAGGGTTGCCTTTTCTATAGTAAATTTTGCGAAAAAATAATTTTTTACTGTCGCAAGTTTTAATTACGGCAGGGATTGCCTTTTCTATAGTAAATAGTTCAAAAATTAATTTTTTACTGTTGCAAATTTTAAATACGCCAGGGGTTGCCTATTCTATAGTGAATTTTGCAAAAAATAATTTTATACTGTCGCAAATTTTAATTACGCCAGGTATTGCCTTTGCTATAGTAAATTTTTCACAAATTAATGTTTTACTGTCGCAAATTTTAATTGCGCCAGGGATTGCCTTTTCTATGGTAAATTTTTCACAGATTAATTTTTTACTGTCGCAAATTTTAATTATGCCAGGGATTACCTTTTCTATAGTAAATTGTTCAAAAATTAATTTTTTACTCTCGCAAATTTTAAATACGCCAGGGATTGCCTTTTCTATAGTAAATTATTCAAAAAATAATTTTTTTACTGTCGCAAATTTTAATTACGCCAGGGATTGCCTTTTCTATAGTA
Source organism: Dioctria linearis (assembly GCA_963930735.1). Classification (NCBI taxonomy): domain Eukaryota; kingdom Metazoa; phylum Arthropoda; class Insecta; order Diptera; family Asilidae; genus Dioctria; species Dioctria linearis. The sequence goes on from CAWVNZ010001367.1 coordinate 6,275, forward strand.
AATTTTGCAAAAAAATAATTTTTTACTGTCGCACATTTTAATTGTGCCAGGGATTGCCTTTTCTATAGTAAATTTTTTCACAAATTAATTTTTTACTGTCGCAAATTTTAATTACGCCAGGGATTGCTTTTTTCTATAGTAAATTGTTCAAAAATTAATTTTTTACTGTCGCAAATTTTAAATACGCCAGGGATTGCCTATTCTATATTAAATTTTTGCAAAAAAATAATTTTTTACTCTCGCAAATTTTAAATAGGCCAGGGATTGCCTTTTCTATAGTAAATTTTGCAAAAAAATAATTTTTTACTATCGCAAATTTTAAATACGCCAGGGATTGCCTTTTCTATAGTAAATTTTGCAAAAAAAATAATTTTTTACTGTCGCAAATTTTAAATACGCCAAGGGATTGCCTTTTCTATAGTAAATTTTGCAAAAAAAATAATTTTTTACTGTCGCAAATTTTTAATTACGCCACGGATTGCCTTTTCTATAGTAAATTTTTCACAAATTAATTTTTTACTGTCGCAAATTTTAATTGCGCCAGGGATTGCCTTTTCTATAGTAAATTTTTCACAAATTAATTTTTTACTGTCGCAAATTTTAATTACGCCAGGGATTGCCTTTTTCTATAGTAAATTGTTCAAAAATTAATTTTTTACTGTCGCAAATTTTAAATACGCCAGGGATTGCCTATTCTATAGTAAATTTTGCAAAAAATAATTTTTTACTGTCGCAAATTTTAATTACGTCAGGGATTGTCTTTTCTATAGTAAATTTTGCAAAAAAATAATTTTTTACTGTCGCAAGTTTTAATTACGCCATGGATTGCCTTTTCTATAGTAAATTGTTCAAAAATTAATTTTTTACTCTCGCAAATTTTAAATACGCCATGGATTGCCTATTCTATAGTAAATTTTGCAAAAAAATATTTTTTATACTGTCGCAAATTTTAATTGCGCCAGGGATTGCCTTTCCTATAGTAAATTTTTGACAAATTAATTTTTTTACTATCGCAAATTTTAAATACGCCAGGGATTGCCTTTTCTATAGTAAATTTTCAAAAAATAATTTTTTACTGTCGCAAATTTTAACTGCCCCAGGGATTGCCTTTTCTATTGTAAATTTTTCAAAAATTAATTTTTTTACTGTCGCAAATTTTAATTGCGCCAGGGATTGCCTTTTCTACAGTAAATTTTTCAAAAAATAATTTTTCTACTGTCGCAAATTTTAACTGCGCCAGGGATTGCCTTTTCTACAGTAAATTTTTCAAAAAATAATTTTCTACTGTCGCAAATTTTAATTGCGCCAGGTATTGCCTTTTCTACAGTAAATTTTTCAAAATATAATTTTTTACTGTCGCAAATTTTAATTGCGCCAGGGATTGCCTTTTCTACAGTAAATTTTTCAAAAAATAATTTTTTTACTGTCGCAAATTTTAATTACTCCAGGGATTGCCTTTTCTATAGTAAATTATTCAAAAAATAATTTTTTTACTGTCGCAAATTTTAAAATACGCCAGGGATTGCCTTTTCTATAGTAAATTTTTCAAAATTTAATTTTATACTGTCGCAAATTTTAAATACGCCAGGGATTGCCTTTTCTATAGTAAATTTTGCAAAAAAAATTATTTTTTACTGTCGCAAATTGTAATTGCGCCAGGGATTGCCTTTTCTATAGTAAATTTTTCAAAATTAATTTTTTACTGTCGCAAATTTTAAATACGCCAGGGATTGCCTTTTCTATAGTAAATTATTCAAAAAATAATTTTTTACTGTCGCAAATTTTAAATACGCCAGGGATTGCCCTATAGTAAATTATTCAAAAAAATAATTTTTTACTGTCGCAAATTTTAATTACGCCAGGTATTGCCTTTTCTATAGTAAATTTTGCAAAAAAATAATTTTTTTCTGTCGCAAATTTTAAATACGCCAGGGATTGCCTTTTCTATAGTAAATTTTGCAAAAAAAATAATTTTTTTACTGCCGCAAATTTTAATTACGCCAGGTATTGCCTTTTTCTATAGTAAATTTTTCACAAATTAATTTTTTACTGTCGCAAATTTTAATTGCGCCAGGGATTGCCTTTTCTATAGTAAATTTTGCAAAAAAATAATTTTTTACTGTCGCACATTTTAATTGTGCCAGGGATTGCCTTTTCTATAGTAAATTTTTCACAAATTAATTTTCTACTGTCGCAAATTTTAATTACGCCAGGGATTGCCTTTTCTATAGTAAATTGTTCAAAAATTAATTTTTTACTGTCGCAAATTTTAAATACGCCAGGGATTGCCTATCCTATAGTAAATTTTTGCAAAAAAATAATTTTTTACTCTCGCAAATTTTAAATAGGCCAGGGATTGCCTTTTCTATAGTAAATTTTGCAAAAAAATAATTTTTTACTGTCGCAAATTTTAAATACGCCAGGGATTGCCTTTTCTATAGTAAATTTTGCAAAAAAAATAATTTTTTACTGTCGCAAATTTTAAATACGCCAGGGATTGCCTTTTCTATAGTAAATTTTGCAAAAAAAATAATTTTTTACTGTCGCAAATTTTAATTACGCCACGGAGTGCCTTTTCTATAGTAAATTTTTCACAAATTAATTTTTTTACTGTCGCAAATTTTAATTGCACCAGGGATTGCCTTTTCTATAGTAAATTTTTCACAAATTAATTTTTTTTACTGTTCCAAATTTTAATTACGCCAGGGATTGCCTTTTCTATAGTAAATTGTTCAAAAATTAATTTTTTACTGTCGCAAATTTTAAATACGCAAGGGATTGCCTATTCTATAGTAAAATTTGCAAAAAAATAATTTTTTACTTGGCGCAAATTTTAATTGCGCCAGGGATTGTATTTTCTATAGTAAATTTTGCAAAAAAATAATTGTTTACTGTCGCAAGTTTTAATTACGCCAGGGATTGCCTTTTCTATAGTAAATTGTTCAAAAATTAATTTTTTTACTCTCGCAAATTTTATATACGCCATGGATTGCCTATTCTATAGTAAATTTTGCAAAAAATATTTTTATACTGTCGCAAATTTTAATTGCGCCAGGGATTGCCTTTTCTATAGTAAATTTTTCACAAATTAATTTTTTACTGTCGCAAATTTTAAATACGCCAGGGATTGCCTTTTCTATTGTAAATTTTTCAAAAAATTAATTTTTTTACTGTCGCAAATTTTAATTGCGCCAAGGATTGCCTTTTCTACAGTAAATTTTTCAAAAAATAGTTTTCTACTGTCGCAAATTTTAACTGCGCCAGGGATTGCCTTTTCTACAGTAAATTTTTCAAAAAATAATTTTCTACTGTCGCAAATTTTAATTGCGCCAGGGATTGCCTTTTCTACAGTAAATTTTTTCAAAAAATAATTTTTTACTGTCGCAAATTTTAATTGCGCCAGGGATTGCCTTTTCTACAGTAAATTTTTCAAAAAATTATTTTTTTACTGTCGAAAATTTTTAATTACGCCAGGGATTGCCTTTTCTATAGTAAATTATTCAAAAAATAATTTTTTTACTGTCGCAAATTTTAAATACGCCAGGGATTGCCTTTTCTATAGTAAATTTTTCAAAATTTAATTTTATACTGTCGCAAATTTTAAAATACGCCAGGGATTGCCTTTTCTATAGTAAATTTTGCAAAAAAAAATTAATTTTTTACTGTCGCAAATTGTAATTGCGCCAGGGATTGCCTTTTCTATAGTAAATTTTTCAAAAATTAAATTTTTAGTGTCGCAAATTTTAAATACGCCAGGGATTGCCTTTTCTATAGTAAATTATTCAAAAAATAATTTTTTTACTGTCGCAAATTTTAAATACGCCAGGGATTGCCCTATAGTAAATTATTCAAAAAATAATTTTTTTACTGTCGCAAATTTTAATTACGCCAGGTATTGCCTTTTCTATAGTAAATTTTGCAAAAAAAATAATTTTTTACTGTCGCAAATTTTAAATACGCCAGGGATTGCCTTTTCTATAGTAAATTTTGCAAAAAAATAATTTTTTTACTGCCGCAAATTTTAATTACGCCAGGGATTGCCTTTTCTATAGTAAATTTTTCACAAATTAATTTTTTACATGTCGCAAATTTTAATTGCGCCAGGGATTGCCTTTTCTATGGTAAATTTTTCACAAATTAATTTTTTACTGTCGCAAATTTTAATTACGCCAAGGATTGCCTTTTCTATAGTAAATTGTTCAAAAATTAATTTTTTTACTGTCGCAAATTTTAAATACGCCAGGGATTGCCTATTCTATAGTAAATTTTGCAAAAAATAATTTTTTACTGTCGCAAATTTTAATTACGCCAGGGATTGCCTTTTCTATAGTAAATTTTACGAAAAAATAATTTTTTACTGTCGCAAGTTTTAATTACGGCAGGGATTGCCTTTTCTATAGTAAATTGTTCAAAAATTAATTTTTTACTGTCGCAAATTTTAAATACGCCAGGGGTTGCCTATTCTATAGTGAATTTTGCAAAAAATAATTTTATACTGTCGCAAATTTTAATTACGCCAGGGATTGCCTTTGCTATAGTAAATTTTTCACAAATTAATTTTTTACTGTCGCAAATTTTAATTGCGCCAGGGATTGCCTTTTCTATGGTAAATTTTTCACAAATTAATTTTTTACTGTCGCAAATTTTAATTACGCCAGGGATTGCCTTTTCTATAGTAAATTGTTCAAAAATTAATTTTTTACTGTCGCAAATTTTAAATACGCCAGGGATTGCCTTTTCTATAGTAAATTATTCAAAAAATAATTTTTTACTGTCGCAAATTTTAATTACGCCAGGGATTGCCTTTTCTATAGTAAATTTTGCAAAAAAATAATTTTTTACTGTCGCACATTTTAATTGTGCCAGGGATTGCCTTTTCTATAGTAAATTTTTCACAAATTAATTTTTTACTGTCGCAAATTTTAATTTCGCCAGGGATTGCCTTTTCTATAGTAAATTGTTCAAAAATTAATTTTTTACTGTCGCAAATTTTAAATACGCCAGGGATTGCCTATTCTATAGTAAATTTTTGCAAAAAATTATTTTTTTACTCTCGCAAATTTTAAATAGGCCAGGGATTGCCTTTTCTATAGTAAATTTTGCAAAAAAATAATTTTTTTACTATCGCAAATTTTAAATACGCCAGGGATTGCCTTTTCTATAGTAAATTTTGCAAAAAAAAATAATTTTTTTACTGTCGCAAATTTTAAATACGCCAGGGATTGCCTTTTCTATAGTAAATTTGCAAAAAAATAATTTTTTACTGTCGCAAATTTTAATTACGCCACGGATTGCCTTTTCTATAGTAAATTTTTCACAAATTAATATTTTACTGTCGCAAATTTTAATTGCGCCAGGGATTGCCTTTTCTATAGTAAATTTTTCACAAATTAATTTTTTACTGTCGCAAATTTTAATTACGCCAGGGATTGTCTTTTCTATAGTAAATTTTGCAAAAAAAATAATTTTTTACTGTCGCAAGTTTTAATTACGCCATGGATTGCCTTTTCTATAGTAAATTGTACAAAAATTAATTTTTTACTCTCGCAAATTTTAAATACGCCATGGATTGCTTATTCTATAGTAAATTTTGCAAAAAAATACTTTTATACTGTCGCAAATTTTAATTGCGCCAGGGATTGCCTTTTCTATAGTAAATTTTTCACAAATTAACTTTTTACTGTCGCAAATTTTAAATACGCCAGGGATTGCTTTTTCTATAGTAAATTTTGCAAAAAATAATTTTTTACTGTCTTAAATTTTAATTGTCCCAGGGATTGCCTTTTCTATTGTAAATTTTTCAAAAATTAATTTTTTACTGTCGCAAATTTTAATTGCGCCAGGGATTGCCTTTTCTACAGTAAATTTTTGAAAAAAATAATTTTCTACTGTCGCAAATTTTAACTGCGCCAGGGATTGCCTTTTCTACAGTAAATTTTTCCAAAAATAATTTTCTACTGTCGCAAATTTTAATTGCGCCAGGTATTGCCTTTTCTACAGTAAATTTTTCAAAAAATAATTTTTTACTGTCGCAAATTTTAATTGCGCCAGGTATTGCCTTTTCTACAGTAAATTTTTCAAAAAATAATTTTTTACTGTCGCAAATTTTAATTACGCCAGGGATTGCCTTTTCTATAGTAAATTATTCAAAAAATAATTTTTTACTGTCGCAAATTTTAAATACGCCAGGGATTGCCTTTTCTATAGTAAATTTTTCAAAATTTAATTTTATACTGTCGCAAATTTTAAATACGCCAGGGATTGCCTTTTCTATAGTAAATTTTGCAAAAAAAATAATTTTTTACTGGCCCAAATTGTAATTGCGCCAGGGATTGCCTTTTCTATAGTAAATTTTTCAAAAATTAATTTTTTACTCTCGCAAATTTTAAATACGCCAGGGATTGCCTTTTCTATAGTAAATTATTCAAAAAATAATTTTTTACTGTCGCAAATTTTAAATACGCCAGGGATTGCCCTATAGTAAATTATTCAAAAAATAATTTTTTACTGTCGCAAATTTTAATTACGCCAGGTATTGCCTTTTCTATAGTAAATTTTGCAAAAAAATAATTTTTTACTGTCGCAAATTTTAAATACGCCAGGGATTGCCTTTTCTATAGTAAATTTTGCAAAAAAATAATTTTTTACTGCCGCAAATTTTAATTACGCCATTGATTGCCTTTTCTATAGTAAATTTTTCACAAATTAATTTTTTACTGTCGCAAATTTTAATTACGCCAGCGATTGCCTTTTCTATAGTAAATTGTTCAAAAATTAATTTTTTACTGTCGCAAATTTTAAATACGCCAGGGATTGCCTATTCTATAGTAAATTTTGCAAAAAATAATTTTTTACTGTCGCAAATTTTAATTACGGCAGGGTTGCCTTTTCTATAGTAAATTTTGCGAAAAAATAATTTTTTACTGTCGCAAGTTTTAATTACGGCAGGGATTGCCTTTTCTATAGTAAATAGTTCAAAAATTAATTTTTTACTGTCGCAAATTTTAAATACGCCAGGGGTTGCCTATTCTATAGTGAATTTTGCAAAAAATAATTTTATACTGTCGCAAATTTTAATTACGCCAGGTATTGCCTTTGCTATAGTAAATTTTTCACAAATTAATGTTTTACTGTCGCAAATTTTAATTGCGCCAGGGATTGCCTTTTCTATGGTAAATTTTTCACAAATTAAATTTTTGCTGTCGCAATTTTTAATTACGCCAGGGATTGCCTTTTCTATAGTAAATTGTTCAAAAATTAATTTTTTACTGTCGCAAATTTTAATTACGCCAGGGATTGCCTTTTCTATAGTAAATTATTCAAAAAATAATTTTTTACTGTCGCAAATTTTAAATACGCCAGGGATTGCCTTTTCTATAGTAAATTTTTCAAAATTTAATTTTATACTGTCGCAAATTTTAAATACGCCAGCGATTGCCTTTTCTATAGTAAATTTTGCAAAAAAAATAATTTTTTACTGTCGCAAATTGTAATTGCGCCAGGGATTGCCTTTTCTATAGTAAATTTTTCAAAAATTAATTTTTTACTCTCGCAAATTTTAAATACGCCAGGGATTGCCTTTTCTATAGTAAATTATTCAAAAAATAATTTTTTACTGTCGCAAATTTTAAATACGCCAGGGATTGCCCTATAGTAAATTATTCAAAAAATAATTTTTTACTGTCGCAAATTTTAATTACGCCAGGTATTGCCTTTTCTATAGTAAATTTTGCAAAAAAATAATTTTTTACTGTCGCAAATTTTAAATACGCCAGGGATTGCCTTTTCTATAGTAAATTTTGCAAAAAAATAATTTTTTACTGCCGCAAATTTTAATTACGCCATTGATTGCCTTTTCTATAGTAAATTTTTCACAAATTAATTTTTTACTGTCGCAAATTTTAATTACGCCAGCGATTGCCTTTTCTATAGTAAATTGTTCAAAAATTAATTTTTTACTGTCGCAAATTTTAAATACGCCAGGGATTGCCTATTCTATAGTAAATTTTGCAAAAAATAATTTTTTACTGTCGCAAATTTTAATTACGGCAGGGTTGCCTTTTCTATAGTAAATTTTGCGAAAAAATAATTTTTTACTGTCGCAAGTTTTAATTACGGCAGGGATTGCCTTTTCTATAGTAAATAGTTCAAAAATTAATTTTTTACTGTCGCAAATTTTAAATACGCCAGGGGTTGCCTATTCTATAGTGAATTTTGCAAAAAATAATTTTATACTGTCGCAAATTTTAATTACGCCAGGTATTGCCTTTGCTATAGTAAATTTTTCACAAATTAATGTTTTACTGTCGCAAATTTTAATTGCGCCAGGGATTGCCTTTTCTATGGTAAATTTTTCACAGATTAATTTTTTACTGTCGCAAATTTTAATTATGCCAGGGATTACCTTTTCTATAGTAAATTGTTCAAAAATTAATTTTTTACTCTCGCAAATTTTAAATACGCCAGGGATTGCCTTTTCTATAGTAAATTATTCAAAAAATAATTTTTTACTGTCGCAAATTTTAATTACGCCAGGGATTGCCTTTTCTATAGTAAATTTTGCAAAAAAATAATTTTTTACTGTCGCACATTTTAATTGTGCCAGGGATTGCCTTTTCTATAGTAAATTTTTCACAAATTAATTTTTTACTGTCGCAAATTTTAATTACGCCAGGGATTGCTTTTTCTATAGTAAATTGTTCAAAAATTAATTTTTTACTGTCGCAAATTTTAAATACGCCAGGGATTGCCTATTCTATATTAAATTTTTGCAAAAAATAATTTTTTACTCTCGCAAATTTTAAATAGGCCAGGGATTGCCTTTTCTATAGTAAATTTTGCAAAAAAATAATTTTTTACTATCGCAAATTTTAAATACGCCAGGGATTGCCTTTTCTATAGTAAATTTTGCAAAAAAAATAATTTTTTACTGTCGCAAATTTTAAATACGCCAGGGATTGCCTTTTCTATAGTAAATTTTGCAAAAAAATAATTTTTTACTGTCGCAAATTTTAATTACGCCACGGATTGCCTTTTCTATAGTAAATTTTTCACAAATTAATTTTTTACTGTCGCAAATTTTAATTGCGCCAGGGATTGCCTTTTCTATAGTAAATTTTTCACAAATTAATTTTTTACTGTCGCAAATTTTAATTACGCCAGGGATTGCCTTATCTATAGTAAATTGTTCAAAAATTAATTTTTTACTGTCGCAAATTTTAAATACGCCAGGGATTGCCTATTCTATAGTAAATTTTGCAAAAAATAATTTTTTACTGTCGCAAATTTTAATTACGTCAGGGATTGTCTTTTCTATAGTAAATTTTGCAAAAAAATAATTTTTTACTGTCGCAAGTTTTAATTACGCCATGGATTGCCTTTTCTATAGTAAATTGTTCAAAAATTAATTTTTTACTCTCGCAAATTTTAAATACGCCATGGATTGCCTATTCTATAGTAAATTTTGCAAAAAATATTTTTATACTGTCGCAAATTTTAATTGCGCCAGGGATTGCCTTTCCTATAGTAAATTTTTGACAAATTAATTTTTTACTATCGCAAATTTTAAATACGCCAGGGATTGCCTTTTCTATAGTAAATTTTCAAAAAATAATTTTTTACTGTCGCAAATTTTAACTGCCCCAGGGATTGCCTTTTCTATTGTAAATTTTTCAAAAATTAATTTTTTACTGTCGCAAATTTTAATTGCGCCAGGGATTGCCTTTTCTACAGTAAATTTTTCAAAAAATAATTTTCTACTGTCGCAAATTTTAACTGCGCCAGGGATTGCCTTTTCTACAGTAAATTTTTCAAAAAATAATTTTCTACTGTCGCAAATTTTAATTGCGCCAGGTATTGCCTTTTCTACAGTAAATTTTTCAAAATATAATTTTTTTACTGTCGCAAATTTTAATTGCGCCAGGGATTGCCTTTTCTACAGTAAATTTTTCAAAAAATAATTTTTTACTGTCGCAAATTTTAATTACTCCAGGGATTGCCTTTTCTATAGTAAATTATTCAAAAAATAATTTTTTACTGTCGCAAATTTTAAATACGCCAGGGATTGCCTTTTCTATAGTAAATTTTTCAAAATTTAATTTTATACTGTCGCAAATTTTAAATACGCCAGGGATTGCCTTTTCTATAGTAAATTTTGCAAAAAAAATTATTTTTTACTGTCGCAAATTGTAATTGCGCCAGGGATTGCCTTTTCTATAGTAAATTTTTCAAAAATTAATTTTTTACTGTCGCAAATTTTAAATACGCCAGGGATTGCCTTTTCTATAGTAAATTATTCAAAAAATAATTTTTTACTGTCGCAAATTTTAAATACGCCAGGGATTGCCCTATAGTAAATTATTCAAAAAATAATTTTTTACTGTCGCAAATTTTAATTACGCCAGGTATTGCCTTTTCTATAGTAAATTTTGCAAAAAAATAATTTTTTCTGTCGCAAATTTTAAATACGCCAGGGATTGCCTTTTCTATAGTAAATTTTGCAAAAAAATAATTTTTTACTGCCGCAAATTTTAATTACGCCAGGTATTGCCTTTTCTATAGTAAATTTTTCACAAATTAATTTTTTACTGTCGCAAATTTTAATTGCGCCAGGGATTGCCTTTTCTATGGTAAATTTTTCACAAATTAAATTTTTGCTGTCGCAATTTTTAATTACGCCAGGGATTGCCTTTTCTATAGTTAATTGTTCAAAAATTAATTTTTTACTGTCGCAAATTTTAAATACGCCAGGGGTTGCCTTTTCTATAGTAAATTTTTCAAAAAATAATTTTCTTCTGTCGCAAATTTTAATTACGCCAGGGATTGCCTTTTCTATAGTAAATTTTTCAAAAAATAATTTTCTACTGTCGCAAATTTTAATTGCGCCAGGGATAGCCTTTTCTACAGTAAATTTTTCAAAAAATAATTTTTTACTGTCGCAAATTTTAATTACGCCAGGGATTGCCTTTTCTATAGTAAATTTTTCACAAATTAATTTTTTACTGTCGCAAATTTTAATTGCGCCAGGGATTGCCTTTTCTATAGTAAATTTTTCACAAATTAATTTTTTACTGTCGCAAATTTTAATTACGCCAGGGATTGCCTTTTCTATAGTAAATTGTTCAAAAATTAATTTTTTACTGTCGCAAATTTTAAATACGCCAGGGATTGCCTATTCTATAGTAAATTTTGCAAAAAATAATTTTTTACTGTCGCAAATTTTAACTACGCCAGGGATTGTCTTTTCTATAGTAAATTTTGCAAAAAAATAATTTTTTACTGTCGCAAGTTTTAATTACGCCAGGGATTGCCTTTTCTATAGTAAATTGTTCAAAAATTAATTTTTTACTCTCGCAAATTTTAAATACGCCATGGATTGCCTATTCTATAGTAAATTTTGCAAAAAATATTTTTATACTGTCGCAAATTTTAATTGCGCCAGGGATTGCCTTTTCTATAGTTAATTTTTCACAAATTAATTTTTTACTGTCGCAAATTTTAAATACGCCAGGTATTGCCTTTTCTATAGTAAATTTTGCAAAAAATAATTTTTTACTGTCGCAAATTTTAATTGCCCCAGGGATTGCCTTTTCTATTGTAAATTTTTCAAAAATTAATTTCTTACTGTCGCAAATTTTAATTGCGCCAGGGATTGCCTTTTCTACAGTAATTTTTTCAAAAAATAATTTTCTACTGTCGCAAATTTTAACTGCGCCAGGGATTGCCTTTTCTACAGTAAATTTTTCAAAAAATAATTTTCTACTGTCGCAAATTTTAATTGCGCCAGGGATTGCCTTTTCTACAGTAAATTTTTCAAAAAATAATTTTTTACTGTCGCAAATTTTAATTGCGCCAGGGATTGCCTCTTCTACAGTAAATTTTTCAAAAAATAATTTTTTACTGTCGCAAATTTTAATTACGCCAGGGATTGCCTTTTCTATAGTACATTATTCAAAAAATAATTTTTTACTGTCACAAATTTTAACTGCGCCAGAGATTGCCTTTTCTACAGTAAATTTTTCAAAAAATAATTTTCTACTGTCGCAAATTTTAATTGCGCCACGGATTGCCTTTTCTACAGTAAATTTTTCAAAAAATAATTTTTTACTGGCGCAAATTTTAATTGCGCCAGGGATTGCCTTTTCTACAGTAAATTTTTCAAAAAATAATTTTTTACTGTCGCAAATTTTAATTACACCAGGGATTGCCTTTTCTATAGTACATTATTCAAAAAATAATTTTTTACTGTCGCAAATTTTAAATACGCCAGGGATTGCCTTTTCTATAGTAAATTTTTCAAAATTTAATTTTATACTGTCTCAAATTTTAAATACGCCAGGGATTGCCTTTTCTATAGTAAATTTTGCAAAAAAAATAATTTTCTACTGTCGCAAATTGTAATTGCGCCAGGGATTGCCTTTTCTATAGTAAATTTTTCAAAAATTAATTTTTTACTGTCGCAAATTTTAAATACGCCAGGGATTGCCTTTTCTATAGTAAATTATTCAAAAAATAATTTTTTTACTGTCGCAAATTTTAAATACGCCAGGGATTGCCCTATAGTAAATTATTCAAAAAATAATTTTTTACTGTCGCAAATTTTAATTACGCCAGGTATTGCCTTTTCTATAGTAAATTTTGCAAAAAAATAATTTTTTACTGTCGCAAATTTTAAATACGCCAGGGATTGCCTTTTCTATAGTAAATTTTGCAAAAAAATAATTTTTAACTGCCGCAAATTTTAATTACGCCAGGGATTGCCTTTTCTATAGTAAATTTTTCACAAATTAATTTTTTACTGTCGCAAATTTTAATTGCGCCAGGGATTGCCTTTTCTATAGTAAATTTTTCAAAAATTAATTTTTTACTGTCGCAAATTTTAATTACGCCAGGGATTGCCTTTTCTATAGTAAATTGTTCAAAAATTAATTTTTTACTGTCGCAAATTTTAAATACGCCAGGGATTGCCTATTCTATAGTAAATTTTGCAAAAAATAATTTTTTTGCTGTCGCAAATTTTGATTACGCCAGGGATTGCCTTTTCTATAGTAAATTTTGCGAAAAAATAATTTTTTACTGTCGCAAGTTTTAATTACGCCAGGGATTGCCTTTTCTATAGTAAATTGGTCAAAAATTAATTTTTTACTGTCGCAAATTTTAAATACGCCAGGGGTTGCCTATTCTATAGTAAATTTTGCAAAAAATAATTTTTTACTGTCGCAAATTTTAATTGCGCCACGGATTGCCTTTTCTATAGTAAATTTTTCAAAAAATAATTTTTTACTGTCGCAAATTTTATTTGCGCCAGGGATTGCCTTTTCTATAATAAATTTTTCAAAAATTAATTTTTTAATGTCGCAAATTTTCATTGCGCCACGGATTGCCTTTTCTACAGTAAATTTTTCAAAAAATAATTTTCTACTGTCGCAAATTTTAATTGCGCCATCGATTGCCTTTTCTACAGTAAATTTTTAAAAAAATAATTTTCTACTGTCGCAAATTTTAATTGCGCCAGGGATTGCATTTTCTACAGTAAATTTTTCAAAAATTAATTTTTTACTGTCGCAAATTTTAATTGCGCCAGGAATTGCCTTTTCTGCAGTAAATTTTTCAAAAAATAATTTTTTACTGTCGCAAATTTTAATTACGCCAGGGATTGCCTTTTCTATAGTAAATTATTCAAAAAATAATTTTTTACTGTCGCAAATTTTAAATACGCCAGAAATTGCCTTTTCTATAGTAAATTTTTTCAAAATTTAATTTTATACTGTCGCAAATTTTAAATACGCCAGGGATTGCCTTTTCTATAGTAAATTTTGCAAAAAAATAATTTTTTATTGTCGCAAATTGTAATTGCGCCAGGGATTGCCTTTTCTATAGTAAATTTTTCAAAAATTAATTTTTTACTGTCGCAAATTTTAAATACGCCAAGGATTGCCTTTTCTATAGTAAATTATTCAAAAAATAATTTTTTACTGTCGCAAATTGTAATTACGCCAGGCATTGCCTTTTCTATAGTAAATTCTTCAAAAATTAATTTTTTACTGTCGCAAATTTTAAATATGCCAGGGATTGCCTATTCTATAGTAAATTTTGCAAAAAATAATTTTTTACTGTCGCAAATTTTAAATACGCCAGGGATTCCTTTTCTATAGTAAATTTAGCAAAAAAATAATTTTTTATTGTCGCAAATTTTAATTACGCCAGGGATTGCCTTTTCTACAGTAAATTATTCAAAAAATAATTTTATACTGTCGCAAATTTTAATTAAGCCAGGGATTGCCTTTTCTGTAGTAAATTTTTCAAAAATTAATTTTTACTGTCGCAAATTTTAAATCCGCCAGGGATTGCCTTTTCTATAGTAAATTATTCAAAAAATAATTATTTACTGTCGCAAATTTTAATTACGCCAGGGATTGCCTTTTCTATAGTAAATTTTTCAAAATTTAATTTTATTCTGTCGCAAATTTTAATTGCGCCAGGGATTGCCTTTTCTATAGTAAATTTTTCACAAATTAACTTTTTACTGTCGCAAATTTTAATTGCGCCAGCGATTGCCTTTTCTATAGTAAATTTTTCAAAAAATAAATTTTTACTGTCGCAAATTATAATTGCGCCAGCGATTGCCTTTTCTATAGTAAATATTTCAAAAAATAATTTTCTACTGTCGCAAATTTGCGCCAGGGATTGCCTCTTCTATAGTAAATTTTTTCAAAAAATAATTTTTTTCTGTCGCAAATTTTAATTGCGCCAGGGATTAATTTTCTATAGTAAATTATTCAAAAAATAATTTTTTACTGTCGCAAATTTTAATTGCGCCAGGGATTGCCTTTTCTATAATAAACTTTTCAAAAAATAATTTTTTACTGTCGCAAATTTTAATTACGCCAGGGATTGCCTTTTCTATAGTAAATTTTGCAAAAAAATAATTTTTTACTGTCGCAAATTTTAAATGCGCCAGGGATTGCCTTTTCTACAGTAAATTTTTCAAAAAATAATATTCTATTGTCGCAAATTTTAATTGCGCCAGGGATTGCCTTTTCTATAGTAAATTTTCAAAAATTAATTTTTAACTGTCGCAAATTTTAATTGCGCCAGGGATTGCCTTTTCTACAGTAAAATTTTCAAATTTAGTTTTTAACTGTCGCAAATTTTAATTGCGCCAGGGATTGCCTTTTCTACATTAAATTTTTCAAAATTTAATTTTATACTGTCGCAAATTTTAAATACGCCAGGGATTGCCTCTTCTGTAGTAAATTTGTCAAAAAATAACTTTCTACTGTCGCAAATTTTAATTACACCAGGGATTGCCTTTTCTATAGCAAATTTTTCAAAATTTAATTTTATACTGTCGCAAATTTTGAATACGCCAGGGATTACCTTTTCTTTAGTAAATTTTTCAAAAAATATTTTTTTACTGTCGCAAATTGCAATTGCGCCAGGGATTTTTTTTCTATAGTAAATTTTTCAAAAAATAATTTTTTACTGTCGCAAATTTTAATTGCGCCAGGGATTGCCGTTTCTATAGTAAATTTTTCAAAAATAATTTTATACTGTCGCAAATTTTAATTGCGACAGGGATTGCCTTTTCTATAGTAAATTTTGCAAAAAAATAATTTTTTACTGTCGCAAATTTTAATTGCACCAGGGATTGATTTTCTATAGTAAATTATTCAAAAACTAATTTTTTACTGTCGCAAATTTTAAATACGCCAGGGATTGCCTCTTCTATAGTAAATTTTGCAAAAAATAATTTTTTACTGTCGCAAATTTTAATTACGCCAGGGATTGCCTTTTCTATAGTAAATTTTTCACAAATTAATTTTATACTGTCGCAAATTTTAATTGCGCCAGGGATTGCCTTTTCTATAGTAAATTTTTCAAAAAATAATTTTTTACTGTCGCAAATTTTAAATACGCCAGGGATTGCCTTTTCTATAGTAAATTATTCAAAAAATAATTTTCTACTGTCGCAAATTTTAATTGCGGCAGGGATTGCCTTTTCTACAGTAAATTTTTCAAAAAATTATTTTTTACTGTCGCAAATTTTAATTGCACCAGGGATTGCCTTTTCTACAGTAAATTTTACAAAAAATAATTTTATACTGTCGCAAATTTTAAATACGCCAGGGATTACCTTTTCTTTAGTAAATTTTGCAAAAAATAATTTTTTACTGTCGCAAATTTTAATTACGCCAGGGATTGCCTTTTCTATAGTAAATTTTTCACAAATTAATTTTATACTGTCGCAAATTTTAATTGCGCCAGGGATTGCCTTTTCTATAGTAAATTTTTCAAAAAATAATTTTTTACTGTCGCAAATTTTAAATACGCCAGGGATTGCCTTTTCTATAGTAAATTATTCAAAAAATAATTTTCTACTGTCGCAAATTTTAATTGCGGCAGGGATTGCCTTTTCTACAGTAAATTTTTCAAAAAATTATTTTTTACTGTCGCAAATTTTAATTGCACCAGGGATTGCCTTTTCTACAGTAAATTTTACAAAAAATAATTTTATACTGTCGCAAATTTTAAATACGCCAGGGATTACCTTTTCTTTAGTAAATTTTGCAAAAAAATAACTTTTTACTGTCGCAAATTGTAATCGCGCCAGGGATTGCCTTTTCTATAGTATATTTTGCAAAAAATAATTTTCTACTGTCGCAAATTTTAATTGCGCCAGGGAATGCCTTTTCTACAGTAAATTTTTCAAAAAATAATTTTCTACTGTCGCAAATTTTAATTGCGCCAGGGATTGCCTTTTCTACAGTAAATTTTTCAAAAAATAATTTTATACTGTCGCAAATTTTAATTGCACCAGGGATTGCCTTTTCTACAGTAAATTTTACAAAAAATAATTTTATACTGTCGCAAATTTTAATTGCGCCAGGGATTGCCTTTTCTATAGTAAATTTTTCAAAAAATTAGTTTTTACTGTCGCAAATTTTAAATACGCCAGGTATTGCCTTTTCTATAGTAAATTTTGCAAAAAAATAATTTTTTACTGTCGCAAATTTTAATTGCGCCAGGGATTGCCTTTTCTACAGTAAATTTTTCACAAAATAATTTTCTACTGTCGCAAATTTTAATTGCGCCAGGGATTGCCTTTTCTATAGTAAATTTCTCAAAAAATAATTTTTTACTGTCGCAAATTTTAATTGAACCAGGGATTGCATTTTCTACAGTAAATTTTACAAAAAATAATTTTATACTGTCGCAAATTTTAATTGCGCCAGTGTTTGCCCTTTCTATAGTAAATTTTTCAAAAAATAATTTTTTACTGTCGCAAATTTTAAATACGCCAGGGATTGCCTTTTCTACAGTAAATTTTTCAAAAAATAATTTTCTGCTGTCGCAAATTTTAACTGCGCCAGGGATTGCCTTTGCTACAGTAAATATTTCCAAAAAATAATTTTTTACTGTCGCAAATTTTAATTGCACCAGGGATTGCCTTTTCTACAGTAAATTTTACAAAAAATAATTTTATACTGTCGCAAATTTTAACTGCGCCAGGGATTGCCTTCTCTATAGTAAATTTTTCAAAAAATAATTTTTTACTGTCGCAAATTTTAAATACGCCAGGGATTGCATTTTCTATAGTCAATTTTGCAAAAAAATAATTTTTTACTGTCGCAAATTGTAATTGCGCCAGGGATTACCTATTCTATAGTAAATTTTTCAAAAAATAATGTTTTACGGTCGCAAATTGTATTTGCGCCAGGGATTGCCTTTTCTATAGTAAATTTTTCAAAAATTAATTTTTTACTGTCGCAAATATTAAATACGCCAGGGATTGCCTTTTCTATAGTAAATTATTCAAAAAATAATTTTTTACTGTCGCAAATTTTAATTACGCCAGTGATTGCCTTTTCTATAGTAAATTGTTCAAAAATTAATTTTTTACTATCGCAAATTTTAAATACGCCATGGATTGCCTATTCTATAGCAAATTTTCCAAAAAATAATTTTTTACTGTCGCAAATTTTAAATACGCCAGGGATTGCCTTTTCTATAGTAAATTTTGCAAAAAAATAATTTTTTACTGTCGCAAATTTTAATTACGCCAGGGATTGCCTTTTCTACAGTAAATTATTCAAAAAATAATTTTATATTATCGCAAATTTTAATTACGCCAGGGATTGCCTTTTCTATAGTAAATTTTTCAAAAATTAATTTTTTACTGTCGCAAATTTTAAACCCGCCAGGAATTGCCTTTTCTATAGTAAATTATTCAAAAAATAATTTTTTACTGTCGCAAATTTTAATTACGCCAGGGATTGCCTTTTCTACAGTAAATTTTTCAAAATTTAATTTTATACTGTCGCAAATTTTAATTGCGCCAGGCATTGCCTTTTCTATAGTAAATTTTTCACAAATTAATTTTTTACTGTCGCAAATTTTAATTGCGCCAGGGATCGCCTTTTCTATAGTAAATTTTTCAAAAAATCATTTTTTACTGTCGCAAATTTTAATTGCGCCAGGGATTGCCTTTTCTATAGTAAATTTTTCAAAAAATAATTTTCTACTGTCGCAAATTTTAATTGCGCCAGGGATTGCCTTTTCTATAGTAAATTTTTCAAAAAATAGTTTTTTTGTATCGCAAATTTTAATTGCGCCAGGAATTGCCGTTTCTATAGTAAATTATTCAAAATATAATTTTTTTCTGCGCAAATTTTAATTGCGCCAGGGATTGCCTTTTCTATAATAAATTTTTCAAAAAATAATTTTTTACTGTCGCAAATTTTAATTACGCCAGGGATTGCCTTTTCAATAGTAAATTTTGCAAAAAAATAATTTTTTACTGTCGCAAATTTTAATTGCGCAGGGATTGCCTTTTCTACAGTAAATTTTTCAAAAAATAATTTTCTACCGTCGCAAATTTTAATTGCGCCAGGGATTGCCTTTTCTACAGTAAATTTTTCAAAAAATAATTTTATACTGTCGCAAATTTTAATTACGCCAGGGATTGCCTTTTCTATAGTAAATTTTTCAAAAAATAATTTTTTACTGTCGCAAATTTTAAATCCGCCAGGTTTTGCCTTTTCTACAGTAAATTTTTCAAAAATTAATTTTTTACTGTCGCAAATTTTAATTACGCCAGGGATTGCCTTTTCTACAGTAAATTTTTCAAAAAATAATTTTATACTGTCGCAAATTTTAAATACGCCAGGGATTGCCTTTTCTGTAGTAAATTTTGCAAAAAAATTATTTTTTACTGTCGCAAATTGTAATTGCGCCAGGGATTACCTTTTCTATAGTAAATTTTTCAAAAAATAATTTTTTACTGTCGCAAATTTTAATTGCGCCAGGGATTGCCTTTTCTACAGTAAATTTTTCAAAAAATAATTTTTTACTGTCGCAAATTTTAATTGCGGCAGGGATTGCCTTTTCTATAGAAAATTATTCAAAATTTAATTTTATACTGTCGCAAATTTTAATTGCGCCAAGGATTGCCTTTTCTACAGTAAATTATTCACAAATTAATTTTTTACTTCCGCAAATTTTAAATACGCCAGGGATTGTCTTTTCTATAGTAAATTTTTCAAAAAATAATTTTATACTGTCGCAAATTGTAATTGCGCCAGGGATTACCTTTTCTATAGTAAATTTTTCAAAAAATAATTTTTTACTGTCGCAAATTTTAAATACGCCAGGGATTGCCTTTTCTATAGTAAATTTTTCAAACAATAATTTTTTACTGTCGCAAATTTTAAATCCGCCAGGGATTGCCTTTTCTACAGTAAATTTTTCAAAAATTAATTTTTTACTGTCGCAAATTTTAATTACGCCAGGGATTGCCTTTTCTACAGTAAATTTTTCAAAAAATAATTTTATACTGTCGCAAATTTTAATTACGCCAGGGATTGCCTTTTCTATAGTAAATTTTTCAAAAATTAATTTTATACTGTCGCAAATTTTAATTGCGCCAGGGATTACTTTTTCTATAGTAAATTTTTCAAAAAATAATTTTCTACTGTCGCAAATTTTAATTGCGCCAGGGATTACTTTTTCTACAGTAAATTATTCAAAAAATAATTTTATACTGTCGCAAATTTTAATTGCGCCAGGGATTGCCTTTTCTATAGTAAATTATTCAAAAAATAATTTTTTACTGTCGCAAATTTTAACTACGCCAGGGATTGCCTTTTCTATAGTAAATTTTTCAAAATTTAATTTTATACTGTCGCAAATTTTAATTGCGCCAGGGATTGCTACAGTAAATTTTACAAAAAATAATTTTATACTGTCGCAAATTTTAATTACGCCAGGGAGGGCCTTTTCTATAGTAAATTTTCAAAAACTCATTTTTTACTGTCGCAAATTTTAATTGCGCCAGGGATTGCTTTTCTAAAGTAAATTTTCAAAATTTAATTTATACTGTCGCAAATTTTAATTACGCCAGGGATTGCCTTTTCTATAGTAAATTGTTCAAAAATTAATTTTTTACTGTCGCAAATTTTAAATACGCCAGGGATTGCCTTTTCTATAGTAAATTTTTCACAAATTAATTTTTTTACTGTCACAAATTTTAAATACGCCAGGGATTGCCTTTCTACAGTAAATTTTTCAAAAAATTATTTTTTACTGTCGCAAATTATAATTACGCCAGGGTTTGCCTTTTCTATAGTAAATTTTTCAAAATTTAATTTTAATTGTGCCAGGGATTGCCATTTCTATAGTAAATTTTGCAAAAAATAATTTTCTACTGTTGCAAATTTTAATTGCGCCAGGGATTGCCTTTTCTCTAGTAAATTTCTCAAAATTAATTTTATACTGTCGCAAATTTTAAATACGCCAGGGATTACCTTTTCTTTAGTAAATTTTGCAAAAAATAATTTTTTACTGTCGCAAATTTTAATTACGCCAGGGATTGCCTTTTCTATAGTAAATTTTTCACAAATTAATTTTATACTGTCGCAAATTTTAATTGCGCCAGGGATTGCCTTTTCTATAGTAAATTTTTCAAAAAATAATTTTTTACTGTCGCAAATTTTAAATACGCCTGGAATTGCCTTTTCTATAGTAAATTATTCAAAAAATAATTTTCTACTGTCGCAAATTTTAATTGCGGCAGGGATTGAACTTTCTACAGTAAATTTTTCAAAAAATAATTTTCCACTGTCGCAAATTTTAATTGCGCCAGGGATTGCCTTTTTCTACAGTAAATTTTTCAAAAAATAATTTTCTACTGTCGCAAATTTTAATTGCGCCAGGGATTGCCTTTTCTACAGTAAATTTTTCAAAAAATTATTTTTTACTGTCGCAAATTTTAATTGCACCAGGGATTGCCTTTTCTACAGTAAATTTTACAAAAAATAATTTTATACTGTCGCAAATTTTAATTGCGCCAGGGATTGCCTTTTCTATAGTAAATTTTTCAAAAAAATAATTTTTTACTGTCGCAAATTTTAAATACGCCAGGGATTGCCTTTTCTATAGTAAATTTTGCAAAAAAATAACTTTTTACTGTCGCAAATTGTAATTGCGCCAGGGATTACCTTTTCTATAGTAAATTTTTCAAAAAATATTTTTTTACTGTCGCAAATTTTAATTGCGCCAGGGATTGCCTTTTCTACAGTAAATTTTTCAAAAAATAATTTTTTACCGTCACAAATTTTAATTATGCCAGGGATTGCCTTTTCTATAGTAAATTTTTTCAAAATTTAATTTTATACTGTCGCAAATTTTAGTTGCGCCAGGGATTGCCTTTTCTATAGTATATTTTGCAAAAAATAATTTTCTACTGTGGCAAATTTTAATTGCGCCAGGGATTGCCTTTTTCTACAGTAAATTTTTCAAAAAATAATTTTCTACTGTCGCAAATTTTAATTGCGCCAGGGATTGCCTTTTCTACAGTAAATTTTTCAAAAATAATTTTATACTGTCGCAAATTTTAATTGCACCAGGGATTGCCTTTTCTACAGTAAATTTTACAAAAAATAATTTTATACTGTCGCAAATTTTAATTGCGCCAGGGATTGCCTTTTCTATAGTAAATTTTTCAAAAAGTTAGTTTTTACTGTCGCAAATTTTAAATACGCCAGGTATTGCCTTTTCTATAGTAAATTTTGCAAAAAAAATAATTTTTTACTGTCGCAAATTTTAAATACGCCAGGTATTGCATTTTCTATAGTAAATTTTGCAAAAAAATAATTTTTTACTGTCGCAAATTTTAATTGCGCCAGGGATTGCCTTTTCTACAGTAAATTTTTCAAAAATTAATTTTCTACTGTCGCAAATTTTAATTGCGCCAGGGATTGCCTTTTCTATAGTAAATTTTTCAAAAATAATTTTTTACTGTCGCAAATTTTAAATACGCCATGGATTGCCTTTTCTATAGTAAATTATTCAAAAAATAATTTCTACTGTCGCAAATTTTAAATACGCCAGGGATTGCCTTTTCTATAGTAAATTTTTCAAAAATTAATTTTTTACTGTCGAAAATTTTAAATACGTCAGGGATTGCCTTTTCTATAGTAAATTTTTCAAAAAATAATTTTCTACAGTAAATTTTTCAAAAAATAATTTTCTACTGTCGCAAATTTTAATTGCGCCAGGGATAGCCTTTTCTACAGTAAATTTTTCAAAAAATAATTTTTTTACTATCGCAAATTTTAATTACGCCAGGGATTGCCTTTTCTATAGTAAATTTTTCACAAATTAATTTTTTACTGTCGCAAATTTTAATTGCGCCAGGGATTGCCTTTTCTATAGTAAATTTTTAACCAATTAATTTTTTACTGTCGCAAATTTTAATTACGCCAGGGATTGCCTTTTCTACAGTAAATTTTTCAAAAAACAATTTTTTACTCTCGCAAATTTTAATTACGCCAGGGATTGCCCTTTTCTATAGTAAATTTTGCAAAAAAATAATTTGTTGCTGTCGCAAATTTTAATTGCGCCAGGGATTGCCTTTTCTATAGTAAATTTTTCACAAATTAATTTTTTACTGTCGCAAATTTTAAATACGCCTGGGATTGCCTTTTCTATAGTAAATTATTCAAAAAATAATTTTTTTACTGTCGCAAATTTTAAATAAGCCAGGGATTGCCTTTTCTGCAGAAAATTTTTCAAAAAATTATTTTTTACTGTCGCAAATTTTAAATACGCCAGGGATTGCCTTTTCTATAGTAAATTATTCAAAAAATAATTTTTTACTGTCGCAAATTTTAATTACGCCAGGGATTGCCTTTTCTATAGTAAATTTTTGCAAAAAAATAATTTTTTACTGCCGCACATTTTAATTGTGCCAGGGATTGCCTTTTCTATAGTAAATTTTTCACAAATTAATTTTCTACTGTCGCAAATTTTAATTACGCCAGGGATTGCCTTTTCTATAGTAAATTGTTCAAAAATTATTTTTTTACTGTCGCAAATTTTAAATACGCCAGGGATTGCCTATCCTATAGTAAATTTTTGCAAAAAATAATTTTTTACTCTCGCAAATTTTAAATAGGCCAGGGATTGCCTTTTCTATAGTAAATTTTGCAAAAAAATAATTTTTTACTGTCGCAAATTTTAAATACGGGATTGCCTTTTCTATAGTAAATTTTTCACAAATTAATTTTTTACTGTCGCAAATTTTAAATACGCCTGGGATTGCCTTTTCTATAGTAAATTATTCAAAAAATAATTTTTTACTGTCGCAAATTTTAAATAAGCCAGGGATTGCCTTTTCTGCAGAAAATTTTTCAAAAAATTATTTTTTACTGTCGCAAATTTTAAATACGCCAGGGATTGCCTTTTCTATAGTAAATTATTCAAAAAATAATTTTTTACTGTCGCAAATTTTAAATACGCCTGGGATTGCCTTTTCTATAGTAAATTATTCAAAAAATAATTTTCTACTGTCGCAAATTTTAATTGCGGCAGGGATTGAACTTTCTACAGTAAATTTTTCAAAAAATAATTTTCCACTGTCGCAAATTTTAATTGCGCCAGGGATTGCCTTTTCTACAGTAAATTTTTCAAAAAATAATTTTCTACTGTCGCAAATTTTAATTGCGCCAGGGATTGCCTTTTCTACAGTAAATTTTTCAAAAAATTATTTTTTACTGTCGCAAATTTTAATTGCACCAGGGATTGCCTTTTCTACAGTAAATTTTACAAAAAATAATTTTATACTGTCGCAAATTTTAATTGCGCCAGGGATTGCCTTTTCTATAGTAAATTTTTCAAAAAAATAATTTTTTACTGTCGCAAATTTTAAATACGCCAGGGATTGCCTTTTCTATAGTAAATTTTGCAAAAAAATAACTTTTTACTGTCGCAAATTGTAATTGCGCCAGGGATTACCTTTTCTATAGTAAATTTTTCAAAAAATATTTTTTTACTGTCGCAAATTTTAATTGCGCCAGGGATTGCCTTTTCTACAGTAAATTTTTCAAAAAATAATTTTTTACCGTCACAAATTTTAATTATGCCAGGGATTGCCTTTTCTATAGTAAATTTTTCAAAATTTAATTTTATACTGTCGCAAATTTTAGTTGCGCCAGGGATTGCCTTTTCTATAGTATATTTTGCAAAAAATAATTTTCTACTGTCGCAAATTTTAATTGCGCCAGGGATTGCCTTTTCTACAGTAAATTTTTCAAAAAATAATTTTCTACTGTCGCAAATTTTAATTGCGCCAGGGATTGCCTTTTCTACAGTAAATTTTTCAAAAAATAATTTTATACTGTCGCAAATTTTAATTGCACCAGGGATTGCCTTTTCTACAGTAAATTTTACAAAAAATAATTTTATACTGTCGCAAATTTTAATTGCGCCAGGGATTGCCTTTTCTATAGTAAATTTTTCAAAAAGTTAGTTTTTACTGTCGCAAATTTTAAATACGCCAGGTATTGCCTTTTCTATAGTAAATTTTGCAAAAAAATAATTTTTTACTGTCGCAAATTTTAAATACGCCAGGTATTGCATTTTCTATAGTAAATTTTGCAAAAAAATAATTTTTTACTGTCGCAAATTTTAATTGCGCCAGGGATTGCCTTTTCTACAGTAAATTTTTCAAAAATTAATTTTCTACTGTCGCAAATTTTAATTGCGCCAGGGATTGCCTTTTCTATAGTAAATTTTTCAAAAAATAATTTTTTACTGTCGCAAATTTTAAATACGCCATGGATTGCCTTTTCTATAGTAAATTATTCAAAAAATAATTTTCTACTGTCGCAAATTTTAAATACGCCAGGGATTGCCTTTTCTATAGTAAATTTTTCAAAAATTAATTTTTTACTGTCGAAAATTTTAAATACGTCAGGGATTGCCTTTTCTATAGTAAATTTTTCAAAAAATAATTTTCTACAGTAAATTTTTCAAAAAATAATTTTCTACTGTCGCAAATTTTAATTGCGCCAGGGATAGCCTTTTCTACAGTAAATTTTTCAAAAAATAATTTTTTACTATCGCAAATTTTAATTACGCCAGGGATTGCCTTTTCTATAGTAAATTTTTCACAAATTAATTTTTTACTGTCGCAAATTTTAATTGCGCCAGGGATTGCCTTTTCTATAGTAAATTTTTAACCAATTAATTTTTTACTGTCGCAAATTTTAATTACGCCAGGGATTGCCTTTTCTACAGTAAATTTTTCAAAAAACAATTTTTTACTCTCGCAAATTTTAATTACGCCAGGGATTGCCTTTTCTATAGTAAATTTTGCAAAAAAATAATTTGTTGCTGTCGCAAATTTTAATTGCGCCAGGGATTGCCTTTTCTATAGTAAATTTTTCACAAATTAATTTTTTACTGTCGCAAATTTTAAATACGCCTGGGATTGCCTTTTCTATAGTAAATTATTCAAAAAATAATTTTTTACTGTCGCAAATTTTAAATAAGCCAGGGATTGCCTTTTCTGCAGAAAATTTTTCAAAAAATTATTTTTTACTGTCGCAAATTTTAAATACGCCAGGGATTGCCTTTTCTATAGTAAATTATTCAAAAAATAATTTTTTACTGTCGCAAATTTTAATTACGCCAGGGATTGCCTTTTCTATAGTAAATTTTGCAAAAAAATAATTTTTTACTGTCGCACATTTTAATTGTGCCAGGGATTGCCTTTTCTATAGTAAATTTTTCACAAATTAATTTTCTACTGTCGCAAATTTTAATTACGCCAGGGATTGCCTTTTCTATAGTAAATTGTTCAAAAATTAATTTTTTACTGTCGCAAATTTTAAATACGCCAGGGATTGCCTATCCTATAGTAAATTTTTGCAAAAAATAATTTTTTACTCTCGCAAATTTTAAATAGGCCAGGGATTGCCTTTTCTATAGTAAATTTTGCAAAAAAATAATTTTTTACTGTCGCAAATTTTAAATACGCCAGGGATTGCCTTTTCTATAGTAAATTTTGCAAAAAAATAATTTTTTACTGTCGCAAATTTTAAATACGCCAGGGATTGCCTTTTCTATAGTAAATTTTGCAAAAAAATAATTTTTTACTGTCGCAAATTTTAATTACGCCACGGAGTGCCTTTTCTATAGTAAATTTTTCACAAATTAATTTTTTACTGTCGCAAATTTTAATTGCACCAGGGATTGCCTTTTCTATAGTAAATTTTTCACAAATTAATTTTTTACTGTTCCAAATTTTAATTACGCCAGGGATTGCCTTTTCTATAGTAAATTGTTCAAAAATTAATTTTTTACTGTCGCAAATTTTAAATACGCAAGGGATTGCCTATTCTATAGTAATATTTGCAAAAAATAATTTTTTACTGGCGCAAATTTTAATTGCGCCAGGGATTGTATTTTCTATAGTAAATTTTGCAAAAAAATAATTGTTTACTGTCGCAAGTTTTAATTACGCCAGGGATTGCCTTTTCTATAGTAAATTGTTCAAAAATTAATTTTTTACTCTCGCAAATTTTAAATACGCCATGGATTGCCTATTCTATAGTAAATTTTGCAAAAAATATTTTTATACTGTCGCAAATTTTAATTGCGCCAGGGATTGCCTTTTCTATAGTAAATTTTTCACAAATTAATTTTTTACTGTCGCAAATTTTAAATACGCCAGGGATTGCCTTTTCTATTGTAAATTTTTCAAAAATTAATTTTTTACTGTCGCAAATTTTAATTGCGCCAAGGATTGCCTTTTCTACAGTAAATTTTTCAAAAAATAGTTTTCTACTGTCGCAAATTTTAACTGCGCCAGGGATTGCCTTTTCTACAGTAAATTTTTCAAAAAATAATTTTCTACTGTCGCAAATTTTAATTGCGCCAGGGATTGCCTTTTCTACAGTAAATTTTTCAAAAAATAATTTTTTACTGTCGCAAATTTTAATTGCGCCAGGGATTGCCTTTTCTACAGTAAATTTTTCAAAAAATTATTTTTTACTGTCGAAAATTTTAATTACGCCAGGGATTGCCTTTTCTATAGTAAATTATTCAAAAAATAATTTTTTACTGTCGCAAATTTTAAATACGCCAGGGATTGCCTTTTCTATAGTAAATTTTTCAAAATTTAATTTTATACTGTCGCAAATTTTAAATACGCCAGGGATTGCCTTTTCTATAGTAAATTTTGCAAAAAAAAATAATTTTTTACTGTCGCAAATTGTAATTGCGCCAGGGATTGCCTTTTCTATAGTAAATTTTTCAAAAATTAAATTTTTAGTGTCGCAAATTTTAAATACGCCAGGGATTGCCTTTTCTATAGTAAATTATTCAAAAAATAATTTTTTACTGTCGCAAATTTTAAATACGCCAGGGATTGCCCTATAGTAAATTATTCAAAAAATAATTTTTTACTGTCGCAAATTTTAATTACGCCAGGTATTGCCTTTTCTATAGTAAATTTTGCAAAAAAATAATTTTTTACTGTCGCAAATTTTAAATACGCCAGGGATTGCCTTTTCTATAGTAAATTTTGCAAAAAAATAATTTTTTACTGCCGCAAATTTTAATTACGCCAGGGATTGCCTTTTCTATAGTAAATTTTTCACAAATTAATTTTTTACTGTCGCAAATTTTAATTGCGCCAGGGATTGCCTTTTCTATGGTAAATTTTTCACAAATTAATTTTTTACTGTCGCAAATTTTAATTACGCCAAGGATTGCCTTTTCTATAGTAAATTGTTCAAAAATTAATTTTTTACTGTCGCAAATTTTAAATACGCCAGGGATTGCCTATTCTATAGTAAATTTTGCAAAAAATAATTTTTTACTGTCGCAAATTTTAATTACGCCAGGGATTGCCTTTTCTATAGTAAATTTTGCGAAAAAATAATTTTTTACTGTCGCAAGTTTTAATTACGGCAGGGATTGCCTTTTCTATAGTAAATTGTTCAAAAATTAATTTTTTACTGTCGCAAATTTTAAATACGCCAGGGGTTGCCTATTCTATAGTGAATTTTGCAAAAAATAATTTTATACTGTCGCAAATTTTAATTACGCCAGGGATTGCCTTTGCTATAGTAAATTTTTCACAAATTAATTTTTTACTGTCGCAAATTTTAATTGCGCCAGGGATTGCCTTTTCTATGGTAAATTTTTCACAAATTAATTTTTTACTGTCGCAAATTTTAATTACGCCAGGGATTGCCTTTTCTATAGTAAATTGTTCAAAAATTAATTTTTTACTGTCGCAAATTTTAAATACGCCAGGGATTGCCTTTTCTATAGTAAATTACTCAAAAAATAATTTTTTACTGTCGCAAATTTTAATTACGCCAGGGATTGCCTTTTCTATAGTAAATTTTGCAAAAAAATAATTTTTTACTGTCGCACATTTTAATTGTGCCAGGGATTGCCTTTTCTCTAGTAAATTTTTCACAAATTAATTTTTTACTGTCGCAAATTTTAATTTCGCCAGGGATTGCCTTTTCTATAGTAAATTGTTCAAAAATTAATTTTTTACTGTCGCAAATTTTAAATACGCCAGGGATTGCCTATTCTATAGTAAATTTTTGCAAAAAATAATTTTTTACTCTCGCAAATTTTAAATAGGCCAGGGATTGCCTTTTCTATAGTAAATTTTGCAAAAAAATAATTTTTTTACTATCGCAAATTTTAAATACGCCAGGGATTGCCTTTTCTATAGTAAATTTTGCAAAAAAAAATAATTTTTTACTGTCGCAAATTTTAAATACGCCAGGGATTGCCTTTTCTATAGTAAATTTTGCAAAAAAATAATTTTTTACTGTCGCAAATTTTAATTACGCCACGGATTGCCTTTTCTATAGTAAATTTTTCACAAATTAATATTTTACTGTCGCAAATTTTAATTGCGCCAGGGATTGCCTTTTCTATAGTAAATTTTTCACAAATTAATTTTTTACTGTCGCAAATTTTAATTACGCCAGGGATTGTCTTTTCTATAGTAAATTTTGCAAAAAAATAATTTTTTACTGTCGCAAGTTTTAATTACGCCATGGATTGCCTTTTCTATAGTAAATTGTTCAAAAATTAATTTTTTACTCTCGCAAATTTTAAATACGCCATGGATTGCTTATTCTATAGTAAATTTTGCAAAAAATATTTTTATACTGTCGCAAATTTTAATTGCGCCAGGGATTGCCTTTTCTATAGTAAATTTTTCACAAATTAACTTTTTACTGTCGCAAATTTTAAATACGCCAGGGATTGCTTTTTCTATAGTAAATTTTGCAAAAAATAATTTTTTACTGTCTTAAATTTTAATTGTCCCAGGGATTGCCTTTTCTATTGTAAATTTTTCAAAAATTAATTTTTTACTGTCGCAAATTTTAATTGCGCCAGGGATTGCCTTTTCTACAGTAAATTTTTCAAAAAATAATTTTCTACTGTCGCAAATTTTAACTGCGCCAGGGATTGCCTTTTCTACAGTAAATTTTTCCAAAAATAATTTTCTACTGTCGCAAATTTTAATTGCGCCAGGTATTGCCTTTTCTACAGTAAATTTTTCAAAAAATAATTTTTTACTGTCGCAAATTTTAATTGCGCCAGGGATTGCCTTTTCTACAGTAAATTTTTCAAAAAATAATTTTTTACTGTCGCAAATTTTAATTACGCCAGGGATTGCCTTTTCTATAGTAAATTATTCAAAAAATAATTTTTTACTGTCGCAAATTTTAAATACGCCAGGGATTGCCTTTTCTATAGTAAATTTTTCAAAATTTAATTTTATACTGTCGCAAATTTTAAATACGCCAGGGATTGCCTTTTCTATAGTAAATTTTGCAAAAAAAAATAATTTTTTACTGTCGCAAATTGTAATTGCGCCAGGGATTGCCTTTTCTATAGTAAATTTTTCAAAAATTAAATTTTTACTCTCGCAAATTTTAAATACGCCAGGGATTGCCTTTTCTATAGTAAATTATTCAAAAAATAACTTTTTACTGTCGCAAATTTTAAATACGCCAGGGATTGCCCTATAGTAAATTATTCAAAAAATAATTTTTTACTGTCGCAAATTTTAATTACGCCAGGTATTGCCTTTTCTATAGTAAATTTTGCAAAAAAATAATTTTTTACTGTCGCAAATTTTAAATACGCCAGGGATTGCCTTTTCTATAGTAAATTTTGCAAAAAAAATAATTTTTTACTGCCGCAAATTTTAATTACGCCATTGATTGCCTTTTCTATAGTAAATTTTTCACAAATTAATTTTTTACTGTCGCAAATTTTAATTACGCCAGCGATTGCCTTTTCTATAGTAAATTGTTCAAAAATTAATTTTTTACTGTCGCAAGTTTTAATTACGGCAGGGATTGCCTTTTCTATAGTAAATAGTTCAAAAATTAATTTTTTACTGTCGCAAATTTTAAATACGCCAGGGGTTGCCTATTCTATAGTGAATTTTGCAAAAAATAATTTTATACTGTCGCAAATTTTAATTACGCCAGGTATTGCCTTTGCTATAGTATATTTTTCACAAATTAATGTTTTACTGTCGCAAATTTTAATTGCGCCAAGGATTGCCTTTTCTATGGTAAATTTTTCACAAATTAATTTTTTACTGTCGCAAATTTTAATTATGCCAGGGATTGCCTTTTCTATAGTAAATTGTTCAAAAATTAATTTTTTACTGTCGCAAATTTTAAATACGCCAGGGATTGCCTTTTCTATAGTAAATTATTCAAAAAATAATTTTTTACTGTCGCAAATTTTAATTACGCCAGGGATTGCCTTTTCTATAGTAAATTTTGCAAAAAAATAATTTTTTACTGTCGCACATTTTAATTGTGCCAGGGATTGCCTTTTCT
The DNA here is from genome assembly GCA_963930735.1 of Dioctria linearis. Lineage (NCBI taxonomy): Eukaryota > Metazoa > Arthropoda > Insecta > Diptera > Asilidae > Dioctria > Dioctria linearis. The sequence goes on from CAWVNZ010001367.1 coordinate 37,459, forward strand.
ATAGTAAATTTTTCACAAATTAATTTTTTACTGTCGCAAATTTTAATTACGCCAGGGATTGCTTTTTCTATAGTAAATTGTTCAAAAATTAATTTTTTACTGTCGCAAATTTTAAATACGCCAGGGATTGCCTATTCTATATTAAATTTTTGCAAAAAATAATTTTTTACTCTCGCAAATTTTAAATAGGCCAGGGATTGCCTTTTCTATAGTAAATTTTGCAAAAAAATAATTTTTTACTATCGCAAATTTTAAATACGCCAGGGATTGCCTTTTCTATAGTAAATTTTGCAAAAAAAATAATTTTTTACTGTCGCAAATTTTAAATACGCCAGGGATTGCCTTTTCTATAGTAAATTTTGCAAAAAAATAATTTTTTACTGTCGCAAATTTTAATTACGCCACGGATTGCCTTTTCTATAGTAAATTTTTCACAAATTAATTTTTTACTGTCGCAAATTTTAATTGCGCCAGGGATTGCCTTTTCTATAGTAAATTTTTCACAAATTAATTTTTTACTGTCGCAAATTTTAATTACGCCAGGGATTGCCTTTTCTATAGTAAATTGTTCAAAAATTAATTTTTTACTGTCGCAAATTTTAAATACGCCAGGGATTGCCTATTCTATAGTAAATTTTGCAAAAAATAATTTTTTACTGTCGCAAATTTTAATTACGTCAGGGATTGTCTTTTCTATAGTAAATTTTGCAAAAAAATAATTTTTTACTGTCGCAAGTTTTAATTACGCCATGGATTGCCTTTTCTATAGTAAATTGTTCAAAAATTAATTTTTTACTCTCGCAAATTTTAAATACGCCATGGATTGCCTATTCTATAGTAAATTTTGCAAAAAATATTTTTATACTGTCGCAAATTTTAATTGCGCCAGGGATTGCCTTTCCTATAGTAAATTTTTGACAAATTAATTTTTTACTATCGCAAATTTTAAATACGCCAGGGATTGCCTTTTCTATAGTAAATTTTCAAAAAATTATTTTTTACTGTCGCAAATTTTAACTGCCCCAGGGATTGCCTTTTCTATTGTAAATTTTTCAAAAATTAATTTTTTACTGTCGCAAATTTTAATTGCGCCAGGGATTGCCTTTTCTACAGTAAATTTTTCAAAAAATAATTTTCTACTGTCGCAAATTTTAACTGCGCCAGGGATTGCCTTTTCTACAGTAAATTTTTCAAAAAATAATTTTCTACTGTCGCAAATTTTAATTGCGCCAGGTATTGCCTTTTCTACAGTAAATTTTTCAAAATATAATTTTTTACTGTCGCAAATTTTAATTGCGCCAGGGATTGCCTTTTCTACAGTAAATTTTTCAAAAAATAATTTTTTACTGTCGCAAATTTTAATTACTCCAGGGATTGCCTTTTCTATAGTAAATTATTCAAAAAATAATTTTTTACTGTCGCAAATTTTAAATACGCCAGGGATTGCCTTTTCTATAGTAAATTTTTCAAAATTTAATTTTATACTGTCGAAAATTTTAAATACGCCAGGGATTGCCTTTTCTATAGTAAATTTTGCAAAAAAAATTATTTTTTACTGTCGCAAATTGTAATTGCGCCAGGGATTGCCTTTTCTATAGTAAATTTTTCAAAAATTAATTTTTTACTGTCGCAAATTTTAAATACGCCAGGGATTGCCTTTTCTATAGTAAATTATTCAAAAAATAATTTTTTACTGTCGCAAATTTTAAATACGCCAGGGATTGCCCTATAGTAAATTATTCAAAAAATAATTTTTTACTGTCGCAAATTTTAATTACGCCAGGTATTGCCTTTTCTATAGTAAATTTTGCAAAAAAATAATTTTTTCTGTCGCAAATTTTAAATACGCCAGGGATTGCCTTTTCTATAGTAAATTTTGCAAAAAAATAATTTTTTACTGCCGCAAATTTTAATTACGCCAGGTATTGCCTTTTCTATAGTAAATTTTTCACAAATTAATTTCTTACTGTCGCAAATTTTAATTGCGCCAGGGATTGCCTTTTCTATGGTAAATTTTTCACAAATTAAATTTTTGCTGTCGCAATTTTTAATTACGCCAGGGATTGCCTTTTCTATAGTAAATTGTTCAAAAATTAATTTTTTACTGTCGCAAATTTTAAATACGCCAGGGGTTGCCTTTTCTATAGTAAATTTTTCAAAAAATAATTTTCTTCTGTCGCAAATTTTAATTACGCCAGGGATTGCCTTTTCTATAGTAAATTTTTCAAAAAATAATTTTCTACTGTCGCAAATTTTAATTGCGCCAGGGATAGCCTTTTCTACAGTAAATTTTTCAAAAAATAATTTTTTACTGTCGCAAATTTTAATTACGCCAGGGATTGCCTTTTCTATAGTAAATTTTTCACAAATTAATTTTTTACTGTCGCAAATTTTAATTGCGCCAGGGATTGCCTTTTCTATAGTAAATTTTTCACAAATTAATTTTTTACTGTCGCAAATTTTAATTACGCCAGGGATTGCCTTTTCTATAGTAAATTGTTCAAAAATTAATTTTTTACTGTCGCAAATTTTAAATACGCCAGGGATTGCCTATTCTATAGTAAATTTTGCAAAAAATAATTTTTTACTGTCGCAAATTTTAACTACGCCAGGGATTGTCTTTTCTATAGTAAATTTTGCAAAAAAATAATTTTTTACTGTCGCAAGTTTTAATTACGCCAGGGATTGCCTTTTCTATAGTAAATTGTTCAAAAATTAATTTTTTACTCTCGCAAATTTTAAATACGCCATGGATTGCCTATTCTATAGTAAATTTTGCAAAAAATATTTTTATACTGTCGCAAATTTTAATTGCGCCAGGGATTGCCTTTTCTATAGTTAATTTTTCACAAATTAATTTTTTACTGTCGCAAATTTTAAATACGCCAGGTATTGCCTTTTCTATAGTAAATTTTGCAAAAAATAATTTTTTACTGTCGCAAATTTTAATTGCCCCAGGGATTGCCTTTTCTATTGTAAATTTTTCAAAAATTAATTTCTCACTGTCGCAAATTTTAATTGCGCCAGGGATTGCCTTTTCTACAGTAATTTTTTCAAAAAATAATTTTCTACTGTCGCAAATTTTAACTGCGCCAGGGATTGCCTTTTCTACAGTAAATTTTTCAAAAAATAATTTTCTACTGTCGCAAATTTTAATTGCGCCAGGGATTGCCTTTTCTACAGTAAATTTTTCAAAAAATAATTTTTTACTGTCGCAAATTTTAATTGCGCCAGGGATTGCCTCTTCTACAGTAAATTTTTCAAAAAATAATTTTTTACTGTCGCAAATTTTAATTACGCCAGGGATTGCCTTTTCTATAGTACATTATTCAAAAAATAATTTTTTACTGTCACAAATTTTAACTGCGCCAGAGATTGCCTTTTCTACAGTAAATTTTTCAAAAAATAATTTTTTACTGGCGCAAATTTTAATTGCGCCAGGGATTGCCTTTTCTACAGTAAATTTTTCAAAAAATAATTTTTTACTGTCGCAAATTTTAATTACACCAGGGATTGCCTTTTCTATAGTACATTATTCAAAAAATAATTTTTTACTGTCGCAAATTTTAAATACGCCAGGGATTGCCTTTTCTATAGTAAATTTTTCAAAATTTAATTTTATACTGTCTCAAATTTTAAATACGCCAGGGATTGCCTTTTCTATAGTAAATTTTGCAAAAAAAATAGTTTTCTACTGTCGCAAATTGTAATTGCGCCAGGGATTGCCTTTTCTATAGTAAATTTTTCAAAAATTAATTTTTTACTGTCGCAAATTTTAAATACGCCAGGGATTGCCTTTTCTATAGTAAATTATTCAAAAAATAATTTTTTTACTGTCGCAAATTTTAAATACGCCAGGGATTGCCCTATAGTAAATTATTCAAAAAATAATTTTTTGCTGTCGCAAATTTTAATTACGCCAGGTATTGCCTTTTCTATAGTAAATTTTGCAAAAAAATAATTTTTTACTGTCGCAAATTTTAAATACGCCAGGGATTGCCTTTTCTATAGTAAATTTTGCAAAAAAATAATTTTTAACTGCCGCAAATTTTAATTACGCCAGGGATTGCCTTTTCTATAGTAAATTTTTCACAAATTAATTTTTTACTGTCGCAAATTTTAATTGCGCCAGGGATTGCCTTTTCTATAGTAAATTTTTCAAAAATTAATTTTTTACTGTCGCAAATTTTAATTACGCCAGGGATTGCCTTTTCTATAGTAAATTGTTCAAAAATTAATTTTTTACTGTCGCAAATTTTAAATACGCCAGGGATTGCCTATTCTATAGTAAATTTTGCAAAAAATAATTTTTTTGCTGTCGCAAATTTTGATTACGCCAGGGATTGCCTTTTCTATAGTAAATTTTGCGAAAAAATAATTTTTTACTGTCGCAAGTTTTAATTACGCCAGGGATTGCCTTTTCTATAGTAAATTGGTCAAAAATTAATTTTTTACTGTCGCAAATTTTAAATACGCCAGGGGTTGCCTATTCTATAGTAAATTTTGCAAAAAATAATTTTTTACTGTCGCAAATTTTAATTGCGCCACGGATTGCCTTTTCTATAGTAAATTTTTCAAAAAATAATTTTTTACTGTCGCAAATTTTATTTGCGACAGGGATTGCCTTTTCTATAATAAATTTTTCAAAAATTAATTTTTTAATGTCGCAAATTTTCATTGCGCCACGGATTGCCTTTTCTACAGTAAATTTTTCAAAAAATAATTTTCTACTGTCGCAAATTTTAATTGCGCCATCGATTGCCTTTTCTACAGTAAATTTTTAAAAAAATAATTTTCTACTGTCGCAAATTTTAATTGCGCCAGGGATTGCATTTTCTACAGTAAATTTTTCAAAAATTAATTTTTTACTGTCGCAAATTTTAATTGCGCCAGGAGTTGCCTTTTCTACAGTAAATTTTTCAAAAAATAATTTTTTACTGTCGCAAATTTTAATTACGCCAGGGATTGCCTTTTCTATAGTAAATTATTCAAAAAATAATTTTTTACTGTCGCAAATTTTAAATACGCCAGAAATTGCCTTTTCTATAGTAAATTTTTTCAAAATTTAATTTTATACTGTCGCAAATTTTAAATACGCCAGGGATTGCCTTTTCTATAGTAAATTTTGCAAAAAAATAATTTTTTATTGTCGCAAATTGTAATTGCTCCAGGGATTGCCTTTTCTATAGTAAATTTTTCAAAAATTAATTTTTTACTGTCGCAAATTTTAAATACGCCAAGGATTGCCTTTTCTATAGTAAATTATTCAAAAAATAATTTTTTACTGTCGCAAATTGTAATTACGCCAGGCATTGCCTTTTCTATAGTAAATTCTTCAAAAATTAATTTTTTACTGTCGCAAATTTTAAATATGCCAGGGATTGCCTATTCTATAGTAAATTTTGCAAAAAATAATTTTTTACTGTCGCAAATTTTAAATACGCCAGGGATTCCTTTTCTATAGTAAATTTAGCAAAAAAATAATTTTTTATTGTCGCAAATTTTAATTACGCCAGGGATTGCCTTTTCTACAGTAAATTATTCAAAAAATAATTTTATACTGTCGCAAATTTTAATTAAGCCAGGGATTGCCTTTTCTGTAGTAAATTTTTCAAAAATTAATTTTTACTGTCGCAAATTTTAAATCCGCCAGGGATTGCCTTTTCTATAGTAAATTATTCAAAAAATAATTATTTACTGTCGCAAATTTTAATTACGCCAGGGATTGCCTTTTCTATAGTAAATTTTTCAAAATTTAATTTTATACTGTCGCAAATTTTAATTGCGCCAGGGATTGCCTTTTCTATAGTAAATTTTTCACAAATTAACTTTTTACTGTCGCAAATTTTAATTGCGCCAGCGATTGCCTTTTCTATAGTAAATTTTTCAAAAAATAAATTTTTACTGTCGCAAATTATAATTGCGCCAGCGATTGCCTTTTCTATAGTAAATATTTCAAAAAATAATTTTCTACTGTCGCAAATTTGCGCCAGGGATTGCCTCTTCTATAGTAAATTTTTCAAAAAATAATTTTTTTCTGTCGCAAATTTTAATTGCGCCAGGGATTAATTTTCTATAGTAAATTATTCAAAAAATAATTTTTTACTGTCGCAAATTTTAATTGCGCCAGGGATTGCCTTTTCTATAATAAACTTTTCAAAAAATAATTTTTTACTGTCGCAAATTTTAATTACGCCAGGGATTGCCTTTTCTATAGTAAATTTTGCAAAAAAATAATTTTTTACTGTCGCAAATTTTAAATGCGCCAGGGATTGCCTTTTCTACAGTAAATTTTTCAAAAAATAATATTCTATTGCCGCAAATTTTAATTGCGCCAGGGATTGCCTTTTCTATAGTAAATTTTTCAAAAATTAATTTTTAACTGTCGCAAATTTTAATTGCGCCAGGGATTGCCTTTTCTACAGTAAAATTTTCAAAATTTAATTTTTAACTGTCGCAAATTTTAATTGCGCCAGGGATTGCCTTTTCTACATTAAATTTTTCAAAATTTAATTTTATACTGTCGCAAATTTTAAATACGCCAGGGATTGCCTCTTCTGTAGTAAATTTGTCAAAAAATAACTTTCTACTGTCGCAAATTTTAATTACACCAGGGATTGCCTTTTCTATAGCAAATTTTTCAAAATTTAATTTTATACTGTCGCAAATTTTGAATACGCCAGGGATTACCTTTTCTTTAGTAAATTTTTCAAAAAATATTTTTTTACTGTCGCAAATTGCAATTGCGCCAGGGATTTTTTTTTCTATAGTAAATTTTTCAAAAAATAATTTTATACTGTCGCAAATTTTAATTGCACCAGGGATTGCCTTTTCTACAGTAAATTATTCAAAAAATAATTTTAAACTGTCGCAAATTTTAATTAAGCCAGGGATTGCCTTTTCTGTAGTAAATTTTTCAAAAATTAATTTTTACTGTCGCAAATTTTAATTGCGGCAGGGATTGCCTTTTCTACAGTAAATTTTTCAAAAAATTATTTTTTACTGTCGCAAATTTTAATTGCACCAGGGATTGCCTTTTCTACAGTAAATTTTACAAAAAATAATTTTATACTGTCGCAAATTTTAATTGCGCCAGGGATTGCCTTTTCTATAGTAAATTTTTCAAAAAAATAATTTTTTACTGTCGCAAATTTTAAATACGCCAGGGATTGCCTTTTCTATAGTAAATTTTGCAAAAAAATAACTTTTTACTGTCGCAAATTGTAATCGCGCCAGGGATTGCCTTTTCTATAGTATATTTTGCAAAAAATAATTTTCTACTGTCGCAAATTTTAATTGCGCCAGGGAATTCCTTTTCTACAGTAAATTTTTCAAAAAATAATTTTCTACTGTCGCAAATTTTAATTGCGCCAGGGATTGCCTTTTCTACAGTAAATTTTTCAAAAAATAATTTTATACTGTCGCAAATTTTAATTGCACCAGGGATTGCCTTTTCTACAGTAAATTTTACAAAAAATAATTTTATACTGTCGCAAATTTTAATTGCGCCAGGGATTGCCTTTTCTATAGTAAATTTTTCAAAAAATTAGTTTTTACTGTCGCAAATTTTAAATACGCCAGGTATTGCCTTTTCTATAGTAAATTTTGCAAAAAAATAATTTTTTACTGTCGCAAATTTTAATTGCGCCAGGGATTGCCTTTTCTACAGTAAATTTTTCACAAAATAATTTTCTACTGTCGCAAATTTTAATTGCGCCAGGGATTGCCTTTTCTATAGTAAATTTCTCAAAAAATAATTTTTTACTGTCGCAAATTTTAATTGAACCAGGGATTGCATTTTCTACAGTAAATTTTACAAAAAATAATTTTATACTGTCGCAAATTTTAATTGCGCCAGTGTTTGCCCTTTCTATAGTAAATTTTTCAAAAAATAATTTTTTACTGTCGCAAATTTTAAATACGCCAGGGATTGCCTTTTCTACAGTAAATTTTTCAAAAAATAATTTTCTGCTGTCGCAAATTTTAACTGCGCCAGGGATTGCCTTTTCTACAGTAAATATTTCCAAAAAATAATTTTTTACAGTCGCAAATTTTAATAGCACCAGGGATTGCCTTTTCTACAGTAAATTTTACAAAAAATAATTTTATACTGTCGCAAATTTTAACTGCGCCAGGGATTGCCTTCTCTATAGTAAATTTTTCAAAAAATAATTTTTTACTGTCGCAAATTTTAAATACGCCAGGGATTGCATTTTCTATAGTCAATTTTGCAAAAAAATAATTTTTTACTGTCGCAAATTGTAATTGCGCCAGGGATTACCTATTCTATAGTAAATTTTTCAAAAAATAATGTTTTACGGTCGCAAATTGTATTTGCGCCAGGGATTGCCTTTTCTATAGTAAATTTTTCAAAAATTAATTTTTTACTGTCGCAAATATTAAATACGCCAGGGATTGCCTTTTCTATAGTAAATTATTCAAAAAATAATTTTTTACTGTCGCAAATTTTAATTACGCCAGTGATTGCCTTTTCTATAGTAAATTGTTCAAAAATTAATTTTTTACTATCGCAAATTTTAAATACGCCATGGATTGCCTATTCTATAGCAAATTTTCCAAAAAATAATTTTTTACTGTCGCAAATTTTAAATACGCCAGGGATTGCCTTTTCTATAGTAAATTTTGCAAAAAAATAATTTTTTACTGTCGCAAATTTTAATTACGCCAGGGATTGCCTTTTCTACAGTAAATTATTCAAAAAATAATTTTATATTATCGCAAATTTTAATTACGCCAGGGATTGCCTTTTCTATAGTAAATTTTTCAAAAATTAATTTTTTACTGTCGCAAATTTTAAACCCGCCAGGAATTGCCTTTTCTATAGTAAATTATTCAAAAAATAATTTTTTACTGTCGCAAATTTTAATCACGCCAGGGATTGCCTTTTCTACAGTAAATTTTTCAAAATTTAATTTTATACTGTCGCAAATTTTAATTGCGCCAGGCATTGCCTTTTCTATAGTAAATTTTTCACAAATTAATTTTTTACTGTCGCAAATTTTAATTGCGCCAGGGATTGCCTTTTCTATAGTAAATTTTTCAAAAAATCATTTTTTACTGTCGCAAATTTTAATTGCGCCAGGGATTGCCTTTTCTATAGTAAATTTTTCAAAAAATAATTTTCTACTGTCGCAAATTTTAATTGCGCCAGGGATTGCCTTTTCTATAGTAAATTTTTCAAAAAATAGTTTTTTAGTATCGCAAATTTTAATTGCGCCAGGAATTGCCTTTTCTATAGTAAATTATTCAAAATATAATTTTTTTCTGCGCAAATTTTAATTGCGCCAGGGATTGCCTTTTCTATAATAAATTTTTCAAAAAATAATTTTTTACTGTCGCAAATTTTAATTACGCCAGGGATTGCCTTTTCAATAGTAAATTTTGCAAAAAAATAATTTTTTACTGTCGTAAATTTTAATTGCGCAGGGATTGCCTTTTCTACAGTAAATTTTTCAAAAAATAATTTTCTACCGTCGCAAATTTTAATTGCGCCAGGGATTGCCTTTTCTACAGTAAATTTTTCAAAAAATAATTTTATACTGTCGCAAATTTTAATTACGCCAGGGATTGCCTTTTCTATAGTAAATTTTTCAAAAAATAATTTTTTACTGTCGCAAATTTTAAATCCGCCAGGTTTTGCCTTTTCTACAGTAAATTTTTCAAAAATTAATTTTTTACTGTCGCAAATTTTAATTACGCCAGGGATTGCCTTTTCTACAGTAAATTTTTCAAAAAATAATTTTATACTGTCGCAAATTTTAAATACGCCAGGGATTGCCTTTTCTGTAGTAAATTTTGCAAAAAAATTATTTTTTACTGTCGCAAATTGTAATTGCGCCAGGGATTACCTTTTCTATAGTAAATTTTTCAAAAAATAATTTTTTACTGTCGCAAATTTTAATTGCGCCAGGGATTGCCTTTTCTACAGTAAATTTTTCAAAAAATAATTTTTTACTGTCGCAAATTTTAATTGCGGCAGGGATTGCCTTTTCTATAGAAAATTATTCAAAATTTAATTTTATACTGTCGCAAATTTTAATTGCGCCAAGGATTGCCTTTTCTACAGTAAATTATTCACAAATTAATTTTTTACTTCCGCAAATTTTAAATACGCCAGGGATTGTCTTTTCTATAGTAAATTTTTCAAAAAATAATTTTATACTGTCGCAAATTGTAATTGCGCCAGGGATTACCTTTTCTATAGTAAATTTTTCAAAAAAATAATTTTTTACTGTCGCAAATTTTAAATACGCCAGGGATTGCCTTTTCTATAGTAAATTTTTCAAACAATAATTTTTTACTGTCGCAAATTTTAAATCCGCCAGGGATTGCCTTTTCTACAGTAAATTTTTCAAAAATTAATTTTTTACTGTCGCAAATTTTAATTACGCCAGGGATTGCCTTTTCTACAGTAAATTTTTCAAAAAATAATTTTATACTGTCGCAAATTTTAATTACACCAGGGATTGCCTTTTCTATAGTAAATTTTTCAAAAATTAATTTTATACTGTCGCAAATTTTAATTGCGCCAGGGATTACTTTTTCTATAGTAAATTTTTCAAAAAATAATTTTCTACTGTCGCAAATTTTAATTGCGCCAGGGATTACTTTTTCTACAGTAAATTATTCAAAAAATAATTTTATACTGTCGCAAATTTTAATTGCGCCAGGGATTGCCTTTTCTATAGTAAATTATTCAAAAAATAATTTTTTACTGTCGCAAATTTTAACTACGCCCGGGATTGCCTTTTCTATAGTAAATTTTTCAAAATTTAATTTTATACTGTCGCAAATTTTAATTGCTCCAGGGATTGCTACAGTAAATTTTACAAAAAATAATTTTATACTGTCGCAAATTTTAATTACGCCAGGGAGGGCCTTTTCTATAGTAAATTTTTCAAAAACTCATTTTTTACTGTCGCAAATTTTAATTGCGCCAGGGATTGCTTTTCTAAAGTAAATTTTTCAAAATTTAATTTTATACTGTCGCAAATTTTAATTACGCCAGGGATTGCCTTTTCTATAGTAAATTGTTCAAAAATTAATTTTTTACTGTCGCAAATTTTAAATACGCCAGGGATTGCCTTTTCTATAGTAAATTTTTCACAAATTAATTTTTTACTGTCACAAATTTTAAATACGCCAGGGATTGCCTTTCTACAGTAAATTTTTCAAAAAATTATTTTTTACTGTCGCAAATTATAATTACGCCAGGGTTTGCCTTTTCTATAGTAAATTTTTCAAAATTTAATTTTAATTGTGCCAGGGATTGCCTTTTCTATAGTAAATTTTGCAAAAAATAATTTTCTACTGTTGCAAATTTTAATTGCGCCAGGGATTGCCTTTTCTCTAGTAAATTTCTCAAAATTTAATTTTATACTGTCGCAAATTTTAAATACGCCAGGGATTACCTTTTCTTTAGTAAATTTTGCAAAAAATAATTTTTTACTGTCGCAAATTTTAATTATGCCAGGGATTGCCTTTTCTATAGTAAATTTTTCACAAATTAATTTTATACTGTCGCAAATTTTAATTGCGCCAGGGATTGCCTTTTCTATAGTAAATTTTTCAAAAAATAATTTTTTACTGTCGCAAATTTTAAATACGCCAGGGATTGCCTTTTCTATAGTAAATTATTCAAAAAATAATTTTCTACTGTCGCAAATTTTAATTGCGGCAGGGATTGAACTTTCTACAGTAAATTTTTCAAAAAATAATTTTCCACTGTCGCAAATTTTAATTGCGCCAGGGATTGCCTTTTCTACAGTAAATTTTTCAAAAAATAATTTTCTACTGTCGCAAATTTTAATTGCGCCAGGGATTGCCTTTTCTACAGTAAATTTTTCAAAAAATTATTTTTTACTGTCGCAAATTTTAATTGCACCAGGGATTGCCTTTTCTACAGTAAATTTTACAAAAAATAATTTTATACTGTCGCAAATTTTAATTGCGCCAGGGATTGCCTTTTCTATAGTAAATTTTTCAAAAAAATAATTTTTTACTGTCGCAAATTTTAAATACGCCAGGGATTGCCTTTTCTATAGTAAATTTTGCAAAAAAATAACTTTTTACTGTCGCAAATTGTAATTGCGCCAGGGATTACCTTTTCTATAGTAAATTTTTCAAAAAATATTTTTTACTGTCGCAAATTTTAATTGCGCCAGGGATTGCCTTTTCTACAGTAAATTTTTCAAAAAATAATTTTTTACCGTCACAAATTTTAATTATGCCAGGGATTGCCTTTTCTATAGTAAATTTTTCAAAATTTAATTTTATACTGTCGCAAATTTTAGTTGCGCCAGGGATTGCCTTTTCTATAGTATATTTTGCAAAAAATAATTTTCTACTGTCGCAAATTTTAATTGCGCCAGGGATTGCCTTTTCTACAGTAAATTTTTCAAAAAATAATTTTCTACTGTCGCAAATTTTAATTGCGCCAGGGATTGCCTTTTCTACAGTAAATTTTTCAAAAAATAATTTTATACTGTCGCAAATTTTAATTGCACCAGGGATTGCCTTTTCTACAGTAAATTTTACAAAAAATAATTTTATACTGTCGCAAATTTTAATTGCGCCAGGGATTGCCTTTTCTATAGTAAATTTTTCAAAAAGTTAGTTTTTACTGTCGCAAATTTTAAATACGCCAGGTATTGCCTTTTCTATAGTAAATTTTGCAAAAAAATAATTTTTTACTGTCGCAAATTTTAAATACGCCAGGTATTGCATTTTCTATAGTAAATTTTGCAAAAAAATAATTTTTTACTGTCGCAAATTTTAATTGCGCCAGGGATTGCCTTTTCTACAGTAAATTTTTCAAAAATTAATTTTCTACTGTCGCAAATTTTAATTGCGCCAGGGATTGCCTTTTCTATAGTAAATTTTTCAAAAAATAATTTTTTACTGTCGCAAATTTTAAATACGCCAGGGATTGCCTTTTCTATAGTAAATTATTCAAAAAATAATTTTCTACTGTCGCAAATTTTAATTTCGGCAGGGATTGAACTTTCTACAGTAAATTTTTCAAAAAATAATTTTCCACTGTCGCAAATTTTAATTGCGCCAGGGATTGCCTTTTCTACAGTAAATTTTTCAAAAAATAATTTTCTACTGTCGCAAATTTTAATTGCGCCAGGGATTGCCTTTTCTACAGTAAATTTTTCAAAAAATTATTTTTTACTGTCGCAAATTTTAATTGCACCAGGGATTGCCTTTTCTACAGTAAATTTTACAAAAAATAATTTTATACTGTCGCAAATTTTAATTGCGCCAGGGATTGCCTTTTCTATAGTAAATTTTTCAAAAAAATAATTTTTTACTGTCGCAAATTTTAAATACGCCAGGGATTGCCTTTTCTATAGTAAATTTTGCAAAAAAATAACTTTTTACTGTCGCAAATTGTAATTGCGCCAGGGATTACCTTTTCTATAGTAAATTTTTCAAAAAATATTTTTTTACTGTCGCAAATTTTAATTGCGCCAGAGATTGCCTTTTCTACAGTAAATTTTTCAAAAAATAATTTTTTACTGTCGCAAATTTTAATTACGCCAGGGATTGCCTTTTCTATAGTAAATTTTTCAAAATTTAATTTTATACTGTCGCAAATTTTAGTTGCGCCAGGGATTGCCTTTTCTATAGTATATTTTGCAAAAAATAATTTTCTACTGTCGCAAATTTTAATTGCGCCAGGGATTGCCTTTTCTACAGTAAATTTTTCAAAAAATAATTTTCTACTGTCGCAAATTTTAATTGCGCCAGGGATTGCCTTTTCTATAGTAAATTTCTCAAAAAATAATTTTTTACTGTCGCAAATTTTAATTGAACCAGGGATTGCATTTTCTACAGTAAATTTTACAAAAAATAATTTTATACTGTCGCAAATTTTAATTGCGCCAGTATTTGCCTTTTCTATAGTAAATTTTTCAAAAAATAATTTTTTACTGTCGCAAATTTTAAATACGCCAGGGATTGCCTTTTCTACAGTAAATTTTTAAAAAAATAATTTTCTGCTGTCGAAAATTTTAACTGCGCCAGGGATTGCCTTTTCTACAGTAAATATTTCCAAAAAATAATTTTTTACTGTCGCAAATTTTAATTGCACCAGGGATTGCCTTTTCTACAGTAAATTTTACAAAAAATAATTTTATACTGTCGCAAATTTTAGTTGCGCCAGGGATTGCCTTTTCTATAGTAAATTTTTCAAAAAATAATTTTTTACTGTCGCAAATTTTAAATACGGCAGGGATTGCATTTTCTATAGTAAATTTTGCAAAAAAATAATTTTTTACTGTCGCAAATTGTAATTGCGCCAGGGATTACCTATTCTATAGTAAATTTTTCAAAAAATAATGTTTTACGGTCGCAAATTGTATTTGCGCCAGGGATTGCCTTTTCTATAGTAAATTTTTCAAAAATTAATTTTTTACTGTCGCAAATATTAAATACGCCAGGGATTGCCTTTTCTATAGTAAATTATTCAAAAAATAATTTTTTACTGTCGCAAATTTTAATTACGCCAGTGATTGCGTTTTCTATAGTAAATTGTTCAAAAATTAATTTTTTACTATCGCAAATTTTAAATACGCCATGGATTGCCTATTCTATAGCAAATTTTCCAAAAAATAATTTTTTACTGTCGCAAATTTTAAATACGCCAGGGATTGCCTTTTCTATAGTAAATTTTGCAAAAAAATAATTTTTTACTGTCGCAAATTTTAATTACGCCAGGGATTGCCTTTTCTACAGTAAATTATTCAAAAAATAATTTTATATTGTCGCAAATTTTAATTACGCCAGGGATTGCCTTTTCTATAGTAAATTTTTCAAAAATTAATTTTTTACTGTCGCAAATTTTAAACACGCCAGGGATTGCCTTTTCTATAGTAAATTATTCAAAAAATAATTTTTTACTGTCGCAAATTTTAATTACGCCAGGGATTGCCTTTTCTACAGTAAATTTTTCAAAATTTAATTTTATACTGTCGCAAATTTTAATTGCGCCAGGCATTGCCTTTTCTATAGTAAATTTTTCACAAATTAATTTTTTACTGTCGCAAATTTTAATTGCGCCAGGGATTGCCTTTTCTATAGTAAATTTTTCAAAAAATCATTTTTTACTGTCGCATATTTTAATTGCGCCAGGGATTGCCTTTTCTATAGTAAATTTTTCAAAAAATAATTTTCTACTGTCGCAAATTTTAATTGCGCCAGGGATTGCCTTTTCTATAGTAAATTTTTCAAAAAATAGTTTTTTAGTGTCGCAAATTTTAATTGCGCCAGGAATTGCCTTTTCTATAGTAAATTATTCAAAATATAATTTTTTTCTGCGCAAATTTTAATTGCGCCAGGGATTGCCTTTTCTATAATAAATTTTTCAAAAAATAATTTTTTACTGTCGCAAATTTTAATTACGCCAGGGATTGCCTTTTCTATAGTAAATTTTGCAAAAAAATAATTTTTTACTGTCGCAAATTTTAATTGCGCAGGGATTGCCTTTTCTACAGTAAATTTTTCAAAAAATAATTTTCTACCGTCGCAAATTTTAATTGCGCCAGGGATTGCCTTTTCTACAGTAAATTTTTCAAAAAATAATTTTATACTGTCGCAAATTTTAATTACGCCAGGGATTGCCTTTTCTATAGTAAATTTTTCAAAAAATAATTTTTTACTGTCGCAAATTTTAAATCCGCCAGGGATTGCCTTTTCTACAGTAAATTTTTCAAAAATTAATTTTTTACTGTCGCAAATTTTAATTACGACAGGGATTGCCTTTTCTACAGTAAATTTTTCAAAAAATAATTTGATACTGTCGCAAATTTTAAATACGCCAGGGATTGCCTTTTCTGTAGTAAATTTTGCAAAAAAATAATTTTTTACTGTCGCAAATTGTAATTGCGCCAGGGATTACCTTTTCTATAGTAAATTTTTCAAAAAATAATTTTTTACTGTCGCAAATTTTAATTGCGCCAGGGATTGCCTTTTCTACAGTAAATTTTTCAAAAAATAATTTTTTACTGTCGCAAATTATAATTGCGGCAGGGATTGCCTTTTCTATAGTAAATTATTCAAAATTTAATTTTACACTGTCGCAAATTTTAATTGCGCCAAGGATTGCCTTTTCTACAGTAAATTATTCACAAATTAATTTTTTACTTCCGCAAATTTTAAATACGCCAGGGATTGCCTTTTCTATAGTAAATTTTTCAAAAAATAATTTTATACTGTCGCAAATTGTAATTGCGCCAGGGATTACCTTTTCTATAGTAAATTTTTCAAAAAATAATGTTTTACGGTCGCAAATTGTATTTGCGCCAGGGATTGCCTTTTCTATAGTAAATTTTTCAAAAATTAATTTTTTACTGTCGCAAATATTAAATACGCCAGGGATTGCCTTTTCTATAGTAAATTATTCAAAAAATAATTTTTTACTGTCGCAAATTTTAATTACGCCAGTGATTGCGTTTTCTATAGTAAATTGTTCAAAAATTAATTTTTTACTATCGCAAATTTTAAATACGCCATGGATTGCCTATTCTATAGCAAATTTTCCAAAAAATAATTTTTTACTGTCGCAAATTTTAAATACGCCAGGGATTGCCTTTTCTATAGTAAATTTTGCAAAAAAATAATTTTTTACTGTCGCAAATTTTAATTACGCCAGGGATTGCCTTTTCTACAGTAAATTATTCAAAAAATAATTTTATATTGTCGCAAATTTTAATTACGCCAGGGATTGCCTTTTCTATAGTAAATTTTTCAAAAATTAATTTTTTACTGTCGCAAATTTTAAACACGCCAGGGATTGCCTTTTCTATAGTAAATTATTCAAAAAATAATTTTTTACTGTCGCAAATTTTAATTACGCCAGGGATTGCCTTTTCTACAGTAAATTTTTCAAAATTTAATTTTATACTGTCGCAAATTTTAATTGCGCCAGGCATTGCCTTTTCTATAGTAAATTTTTCACAAATTAATTTTTTACTGTCGCAAATTTTAATTGCGCCAGGGATTGCCTTTTCTATAGTAAATTTTTCAAAAAATCATTTTTTACTGTCGCATATTTTAATTGCGCCAGGGATTGCCTTTTCTATAGTAAATTTTTCAAAAAATAATTTTCTACTGTCGCAAATTTTAATTGCGCCAAGGATTGCCTTTTCTATAGTAAATTTTTCAAAAAATAGTTTTTTAGTGTCGCAAATTTTAATTGCGCCAGGAATTGCCTTTTCTATAGTAAATTATTCAAAATATAATTTTTTTCTGCGCAAATTTTAATTGCGCCAGGGATTGCCTTTTCTATAATAAATTTTTCAAAAAATAATTTTTTACTGTCGCAAATTTTAATTACGCCAGGGATTGCCTTTTCTATAGTAAATTTTGCAAAAAAATAATTTTTTACTGTCGCAAATTTTAATTGCGCAGGGATTGCCTTTTCTACAGTAAATTTTTCAAAAAATAATTTTCTACCGTCGCAAATTTTAATTGCGCCAGGGATTGCCTTTTCTACAGTAAATTTTTCAAAAAATAATTTTATACTGTCGCAAATTTTAATTACGCCAGGGATTGCCTTTTCTATAGTAAATTTTTCAAAAAATAATTTTTTACTGTCGCAAATTTTAAATCCGCCAGGGATTGCCTTTTCTACAGTAAATTTTTCAAAAATTAATTTTTTACTGTCGCAAATTTTAATTACGACAGGGATTGCCTTTTCTACAGTAAATTTTTCAAAAAATAATTTGATACTGTCGCAAATTTTAAATACGCCAGGGATTGCCTTTTCTGTAGTAAATTTTGCAAAAAAATAATTTTTTACTGTCGCAAATTGTAATTGCGCCAGGGATTACCTTTTCTATAGTAAATTTTTCAAAAAATAATTTTTTACTGTCGCAAATTTTAATTGCGCCAGGGATTGCCTTTTCTACAGTAAATTTTTCAAAAAATAATTTTTTACTGTCGCAAATTATAATTGCGGCAGGGATTGCCTTTTCTATAGTAAATTATTCAAAATTTAATTTTACACTGTCGCAAATTTTAATTGCGCCAAGGATTGCCTTTTCTACAGTAAATTATTCACAAATTAATTTTTTACTTCCGCAAATTTTAAATACGCCAGGGATTGCCTTTTCTATAGTAAATTTTTCAAAAAATAATTTTATACTGTCGCAAATTGTAATTGCGCCAGGGATTACCTTTTCTATAGTAAATTTTTCAAAAAATAATGTTTTACGGTCGCAAATTGTATTTGCGCCAGGGATTGCCTTTTCTATAGTAAATTTTTCAAAAATTAATTTTTTACTGTCGCAAATATTAAATACGCCAGGGATTGCCTTTTCTATAGTAAATTATTCAAAAAATAATTTTTTACTGTCGCAAATTTTAATTACGCCAGTGATTGCCTTTTCTATAGTAAATTGTTCAAAAATTAATTTTTTACTATCGCAAATTTTAAATACGCCATGGATTGCCTATTCTATAGCAAATTTTCCAAAAAATAATTTTTTACTGTCGCAAATTTTAAATACGCCAGGGATTGCCTTTTCTATAGTAAATTTTGCAAAAAAATAATTTTTTACTGTCGCAAATTTTAATTACGCCAGGGATTGCCTTTTCTACAGTAAATTATTCAAAAAATAATTTTATATTATCGCAAATTTTAATTACGCCAGGGATTGCCTTTTCTATAGTAAATTTTTCAAAAATTAATTTTTTACTGTCGCAAATTTTAAACCCGCCAGGAATTGCCTTTTCTATAGTAAATTATTCAAAAAATAATTTTTTACTGTCGCAAATTTTAATTACGCCAGGGATTGCCTTTTCTACAGTAAATTTTTCAAAATTTAATTTTATACTGTCGCAAATTTTAATTGCGCCAGGCATTGCCTTTTCTATAGTAAATTTTTCACAAATTAATTTTTTACTGTCGCAAATTTTAATTGCGCCAGGGATTGCCTTTTCTATAGTAAATTTTTCAAAAAATCATTTTTTACTGTCGCAAATTTTAATTGCGCCAGGGATTGCCTTTTCTATAGTAAATTTTTCAAAAAATAATTTTCTACTGTCGCAAATTTTAATTGCGCCAGGGATTGCCTTTTCTATAGTAAATTTTTCAAAAAATAGTTTTTTAGTATCGCAAATTTTAATTGCGCCAGGAATTGCCTTTTCTATAGTAAATTATTCAAAATATAATTTTTTTCTGCGCAAATTTTAATTGCGCCAGGGATTGCCTTTTCTATAATAAATTTTTCAAAAAATAATTTTTTACTGTCGCAAATTTTAATTACGCCAGGGATTGCCTTTTCAATAGTAAATTTTGCAAAAAAAATAATTTTTTACTGTCGCAAATTTTAATTGCGCAGGGATTGCCTTTTCTACAGTAAATTTTTCAAAAAATAATTTTCTACCGTCGCAAATTTTAATTGCGCCAGGGATTGCCTTTTCTACAGTAAATTTTTCAAAAAATAATTTTATACTGTCGCAAATTTTAATTACGCCAGGGATTGCCTTTTCTATAGTAAATTTTTCAAAAAATAATTTTTTACTGTCGCAAATTTTAAATCCGCCAGGTTTTGCCTTTTCTACAGTAAATTTTTCAAAAATTAATTTTTTACTGTCGCAAATTTTAATTACGCCAGGGATTGCCTTTTCTACAGTAAATTTTTCAAAAAATAATTTTATACTGTCGCAAATTTTAAATACGCCAGGGATTGCCTTTTCTGTAGTAAATTTTGCAAAAAAATTATTTTTTACTGTCGCAAATTGTAATTGCGCCAGGGATTACCTTTTCTATAGTAAATTTTTCAAAAAATAATTTTTTACTGTCGCAAATTTTAATTGCGCCAGGGATTGCCTTTTCTACAGTAAATTTTTCAAAAAATAATTTTTTACTGTTGCAAATTTTAATTGCGGCAGGGATTGCCTTTTCTATAGAAAATTATTCAAAATTTAATTTTATACTGTCGCAAATTTTAATTGCGCCAAGGATTGCCTTTTCTACAGTAAATTATTCACAAATTAATTTTTTACTTCCGCAAATTTTAAATACGCCAGGGATTGTCTTTTCTATAGTAAATTTTTCAAAAAATAATTTTATACTGTCGCAAATTGTAATTGCGCCAGGGATTACCTTTTCTATAGTAAATTTTTCAAAAAAATAATTTTTTACTGTCGCAAATTTTAAATACGCCAGGGATTGCCTTTTCTATAGTAAATTTTTCAAACAATAATTTTTTACTGTCGCAAATTTTAAATCCGCCAGGGATTGCCTTTTCTACAGTAAATTTTTCAAAAATTAATTTTTTACTGTCGCAAATTTTAATTACGCCAGGGATTGCCTTTTCTACAGTAAATTTTTCAAAAAATAATTTTATACTGTCGCAAATTTTAATTACGCCAGGGATTGCCTTTTCTATAGTAAATTTTTCAAAAATTAATTTTATACTGTCGCAAATTTTAATTGCGCCAGGGATTACTTTTTCTATAGTAAATTTTTCAAAAAATAATTTTCTACTGTCGCAAATTTTAATTGCGCCAGGGATTACTTTTTCTACAGTAAATTATTCAAAAAATAATTTTATACTGTCGCAAATTTTAATTGCGCCAGGGATTGCCTTTTCTATAGTAAATTATTCAAAAAATAATTTTTTACTGTCGCAAATTTTAACTACGCCAGGGATTGCCTTTTCTATAGTAAATTTTTCAAAATTTAATTTTATACTGTCGCAAATTTTAATTGCGCCAGGGATTGCTACAGTAAATTTTACAAAAAATAATTTTATACTGTCGCAAATTTTAATTACGCCAGGGAGGGCCTTTTCTATAGTAAATTTTTCAAAAACTCATTTTTTACTGTCGCAAATTTTAATTGCGCCAGGGATTGCTTTTCTAAAGTAAATTTTTCAAAATTTAATTTTATACTGTCGCAAATTTTAATTACGCCAGGGATTGCCTTTTCTATAGTAAATTGTTCAAAAATTAATTTTTTACTGTCGCAAATTTTAAATACGCCAGGGATTGCCTTTTCTATAGTAAATTTTTCACAAATTAATTTTTTACTGTCACAAATTTTAAATACGCCAGGGATTGCCTTTCTACAGTAAATTTTTCAAAAAATTATTTTTTACTGTCGCAAATTATAATTACGCCAGGGTTTGCCTTTTCTATAGTAAATTTTTCAAAATTTAATTTTAATTGTGCCAGGGATTGCCTTTTCTATAGTAAATTTTGCAAAAAATAATTTTCTACTGTTGCAAATTTTAATTGCGCCAGGGATTGCCTTTTCTCTAGTAAATTTCTCAAAATTTAATTTTATACTGTCGCAAATTTTAAATACGCCAGGGATTACCTTTTCTTTAGTAAATTTTGCAAAAAATAATTTTTTACTGTCGCAAATTTTAATTACGCCAGGGATTGCCTTTTCTATAGTAAATTTTTCACAAATTAATTTTATACTGTCGCAAATTTTAATTGCGCCAGGGATTGCCTTTTCTATAGTAAATTTTTCAAAAAATAATTTTTTACTGTCGCAAATTTTAAATACGCCAGGGATTGCCTTTTCTATAGTAAATTATTCAAAAAATAATTTTCTACTGTCGCAAATTTTAATTGCGGCAGGGATTGAACTTTCTACAGTAAATTTTTCAAAAAATAATTTTCCACTGTCGCAAATTTTAATTGCGCCAGGGATTGCCTTTTCTACAGTAAATTTTTCAAAAAATAATTTTCTACTGTCGCAAATTTTAATTGCGCCAGGGATTGCCTTTTCTACAGTAAATTTTTCAAAAAATTATTTTTTACTGTCGCAAATTTTAATTGCACCAGGGATTGCCTTTTCTACAGTAAATTTAACAAAAAATAATTTTATACTGTCGCAAATTTTAATTGCGCCAGGGATTGCCTTTTCTATAGTAAATTTTTCAAAAAAATAATTTTTTACTGTCGCAAATTTTAAATACGCCAGGGATTGCCTTTTCTATAGTAAATTTTGCAAAAAAATAACTTTTTACTGTCGCAAATTGTAATTGCGCCAGGGATTACCTTTTCTATAGTAAATTTTTCAAAAAATATTTTTTTACTGTCGCAAATTTTAATTGCGCCAGGGATTGCCTTTTCTACAGTAAATTTTTCAAAAAATAATTTTTTACCGTCACAAATTTTAATTATGCCAGGGATTGCCTTTTCTATAGTAAATTTTTCAAAATTTAATTTTATACTGTCGCAAATTTTAGTTGCGCCAGGGATTGCCTTTTCTATAGTATATTTTGCAAAAAATAATTTTCTACTGTCGCAAATTTTAATTGCGCCAGGGATTGCCTTTTCTACAGTAAATTTTTCAAAAAATAATTTTCTACTGTCGCAAATTTTAATTGCGCCAGGGATTGCCTTTTCTACAGTAAATTTTTCAAAAAATAATTTTATACTGTCGCAAATTTTAATTGCACCAGGGATTGCCTTTTCTACAGTAAATTTTACAAAAAATAATTTTATACTGTCGCAAATTTTAATAGCGCCAGGGATTGCCTTTTCTATAGTAAATTTTTCAAAAAGTTAGTTTTTACTGTCGCAAATTTTAAATACGCCAGGTATTGCCTTTTCTATAGTAAATTTTGCAAAAAAATAATTTTTTACTGTCGCAAATTTTAAATACGCCAGGTATTGCATTTTCTATAGTAAATTTTGCAAAAAAATAATTTTTTACTGTCGCAAATTTTAATTGCGCCAGGGATTGCCTTTTCTACAGTAAATTTTTCAAAAATTAATTTTCTACTGTCGCAAATTTTAATTGCGCCAGGGATTGCCTTTTCTATAGTAAATTTTTCAAAAAATAATTTTTTACTGTCGCAAATTTTAAATACGCCAGGGATTGCCTTTTCTATAGTAAATTATTCAAAAAATAATTTTCTACTGTCGCAAATTTTAATTGCGGCAGGGATTGAACTTTCTACAGTAAATTTTTCAAAAAATAATTTTCCACTGTCGCAAATTTTAATTGCGCCAGGGATTGCCTTTTCTACAGTAAATTTTTCAAAAAATAATTTTCTACTGTCGCAAATTTTAATTGCGCCAGGGATTGCCTTTTCTACAGTAAATTTTTCAAAAAATTATTTTTTACTGTCGCAAATTTTAATTGCACCAGGGATTGCCTTTTCTACAGTAAATTTTACAAAAAATAATTTTATACTGTCGCAAATTTTAATTGCGCCAGGGATTGCCTTTTCTATAGTAAATTTTTCAAAAAAATAATTTTTTACTGTCGCAAATTTTAAATACGCCAGGGATTGCCTTTTCTATAGTAAATTTTGCAAAAAAATAACTTTTTACTGTCGCAAATTGTAATTGCGCCAGGGATTACCATTTCTATAGTAAATTTTTCAAAAAATATTTTTTTACGGTCGCAAATTTTAATTGCGCCAGAGATTGCCTTTTCTACAGTAAATTTTTCAAAAAATAATTTTTTACTGTCGCAAATTTTAATTACGCCAGGGATTGCCTTTTCTATAGTAAATTTTTCAAAATTTAATTTTATACTGTCGCAAATTTTAGTTGCGCCAGGGATTGCCTTTTCTATAGTATATTTTGCAAAAAATAATTTTCTACTGTCGCAAATTTTAATTGCGCCAGGGATTGCCTTTTCTACAGTAAATTTTTCAAAAAATAATTTTCTACTGTCGCAAATTTTAATTGCGCCAGGGATTGCCTTTTCTACAGTAAATATTTCAAAAAATAATTTTATACTGTCGCAAATTTTAATTGCACCAGGGATTGCCTTTTCTACAGTAAATTTTACAAAAAATAATTTTATACTGTCGCAAATTTTAATTGCGCCAGGGATTGCCTTTTCTATAGTAAATTTTTCAAAAAATTAGTTTTTACTGTCGCAAATTTTAAATACGCCAAGTATTGCCTATTCTATAGTAAATTTTGCAAAAAAATAATTTTTTACTGTCGCAAATTTTAATTGCGCCAGGGATTGCCTTTTCTACAGTAAATTTTTCAAAAAATAATTTTCTACTGTCGCAAATTTTAATTGCGCCAGGGATTGCCTTTTCTATAGTAAATTTCTCAAAAAATAATTTTTTACTGTCGCAAATTTTAATTGAACCAGGGATTGCATTTTCTACAGTAAATTTTACAAAAAATAATTTTATACTGTCGCAAATTTTAATTGCGCCAGTATTTGCCTTTTCTATAGTAAATTTTTCAAAAAATAATTTTTTACTGTCGCAAATTTTAAATACGACAGGGATTGCCTTTTCTACAGTAAATTTTTAAAAAAATAATTTTCTGCTGTCGCAAATTTTAACTGCGCCAGGGATTGCCTTTTCTACAGTAAATATTTCCAAAAAATAATTTTTTACTGTCGCAAATTTTAATTGCACCAGGGATTGCCTTTTCTACAGTAAATTTTACAAAAAATAATTTTATACTGTCGCAAATTTTAATTGCGCCAGGGATTGCCTTTTCTATAGTAAATTTTTCAAAAAATAATTTTTTACTGTCGCAAATTTTAAATACGGCAGGGATTGCATTTTCTATAGTAAATTTTGCAAAAAAATAATTTTTTACTGTCGCAAATTGTAATTGCGCCAGGGATTACCTATTCTATAGTAAATTTTTCAAAAAATAATGTTTTACGGTCGCAAATTGTATTTGCGCCAGGGATTGCCTTTTCTATAGTAAATTTTTCAAAAATTAATTTTTTACTGTCGCAAATATTAAATACGCCATGGATTGCCTTTTCTATAGTAAATTATTCAAAAAATAATTTTTTACTGTCGCAAATTTTAATTACGCCAGTGATTGCGTTTTCTCTAGTAAATTGTTCAAAAATTAATTTTTTACTATCGCAAATTTTAAATACGCCATGGATTGCCTATTCTATAGCAAATTTTCCAAAAAATAATTTTTTACTGTCGCAAATTTTAAATACGCCAGGGATTGCCTTTTCTATAGTAAATTTTGCAAAAAAATAATTTTTTACTGTCGCAAATTTTAATTACGCCAGGGATTGCCTTTTCTACAGTAAATTATTCAAAAAATAATTTTATATTGTCGCAAATTTTAATTACGCCAGGGATTGCCTTTTCTATAGTAAATTTTTCAAAAATTAATTTTTTACTGTCGCAAATTTTAAACACGCCAGGGATTGCCTTTTCTATAGTAAATTATTCAAAAAATAATTTTTTACTGTCGCAAATTTTAATTACGCCAGGGATTGCCTTTTCTACAGTAAATTTTTCAAAATTTAATTTTATACTGTCGCAAATTTTAATTGCGCCAGGCATTGCCTTTTCTATAGTAAATTTTTCACAAATTAATTTTTTACTGTCGCAAATTTTAATTGCGCCAGGGATTGCCTTTTCTATAGTAAATTTTTCAAAAAATCATTTTTTACTGTCGCAAATTTTAATTGCGCCAGGGATTGCCTTTTCTATAGTAAATTTTTCAAAAAATAATTTTCTACTGTCGCAAATTTTAATTGCGGCAGGGATTGCCTTTTCTATAGAAAATTTTTCAAAAAATAGTTTTTTAGTGTCGCAAATTTTAATTGCGCCAGGAATTGCCTTTTCTATAGTAAATTATTCAAAATATAATTGTTTTCTGCGCAAATTTTAATTGCGCCAGGGATTGCCTTTTCTATAATAAATTTTTCAAAAAATAATTTTTTACTGTCGCAAATTTTAATTACGCCAGGGATTGCCTTTTCTATAGTAAATTTTGCAAAAAAATAATTTTTTACTGTCGCAAATTTTAATTGCGCAGGGATTGCCTTTTCTACAGTAAATTTTTCAAAAAATAATTTTCTACCGTCGCAAATTTTAATTGCGCCAGGGATTGCCTTTTCTACAGTAAATTTTTCAAAAAATAATTTTATACTGTCGCAAATTTTAATTACGCCAGGGATTGCCTTTTCTATAGTAAATTTTTCAAAAAATAATTTTTTACTGTCGCAAATTTTAAATCCGCCAGGGATTGCCTTTTCTATAGTAAATTTTTCAAAA
This sequence comes from Dioctria linearis, assembly GCA_963930735.1. Classification (NCBI taxonomy): domain Eukaryota; kingdom Metazoa; phylum Arthropoda; class Insecta; order Diptera; family Asilidae; genus Dioctria; species Dioctria linearis. The sequence continues at coordinate 63,471 of CAWVNZ010001367.1, forward strand.
ATTAATTTTTTACTGTCGCAAATTTTAATTACGACAGGGATTGCCTTTTCTACAGTAAATTTTTCAAAAAATAATTTGATACTGTCGCAAATTTTAAATACGCCAGGGATTGCCTTTTCTGTAGTAAATTTTGCAAAAAAATAATTTTCTACTGTCGCAAATTGTAATTGCGCCAGGGATTACCTTTTCTATAGTAAATTTTTCAAAAAATAATTTTTTACTGTCGCAAATTTTAATTGCGCCAGGGATTGCCTTTTCTACAGTAAATTTTTCAAAAAATAATTTTTTACTGTCGCAAATTATAATTGCGGCAGGGATTGCCTTTTCTATAGTAAATTATTCAAAATTTAATTTTACACTGTCGCAAATTTTAATTGCGCCAAGGATTGCCTTTTCTACAGTAAATTATTCACAAATTAATTTTTTACTTCCGCAAATTTTAAATACGCCAGGGATTGCCTTTTCTATAGTAAATTTTTCAAAAAATAATTTTATACTGTCGCAAATTGTAATTGCGCCAGGGATTACCTTTTCTATAGTAAATTTTTCAAAAAATAATTTTTTACTGTCGCAAATTTTAAATACGCCAGGTATTGCCTTTTCTATAGTAAATTTTTCAAAAAATAATTTTTTACTGTCGCAAATTTTAAATCCGCCAGGGATTGCCTTTTCTACAGTAAATTTTTCAAAAATTAATTTTTTACTGTCGCAAATTTTAATTACGGCAGGGATTGCCTTTTCTACAGTAAATTTTTCAAAAAATAATTTTATACTGTCGCAAATTTTAATTACGCCAGGGATTGCCTTTTCTATAGTAAATTTTTCAAAAATTAATTTTATACTGTCGCAAATTTTAATTGCGCCAGGGATTACCTTTTCTATAGTAAATTTTTCAAAAAATAATTTTCTACTGTCGCAAATTTTAATTGCGCCAGGGATTACTTTTTCTATAGTAAATTATTCAAAAAATAATTTTATACTGTCGCAAATTTTAATTGCGCCAGGGATTGCCTTTTCTATAGTAAATTATTCAAAAAATAATTTTTTACTGTCGCAAATTTTAACTACGCCAGGGATTGCCTTTTCTATAGTAAATTTTTCAAAATTTAATTTTATACTGTCGCAAATTTTAAGTGCGCCAGGGATTGCCTTTTCTATAGTAAATTTTCCAAAAAATAATTTTATACTGTCGCAAATTTTAATTGCGCCAAGGATTACCTTTTCTATAGTAAATTTTTCAAAAAATAATTTTCTACTGTCGCAAATTTTAATTGCGCCAGGTATTACCTTTTCAACAGTAAATTTTACAAAAAATAATTTTATACTGTCGCAAATTTTAATTGCGCCAGGGATTGCCTTTTCTATAGTAACTTTTTCAAAAAATAATTTTTTACTGTCGCAAATTTTAAATACGCCAGGGATTGCCTTTTCTATAGTAAATTTTGCAAAAAAATAATTTTTTACTGTCGCAAATTGTAATTGCGCCAGGGATTACCTTTTCTATAGTAAATTTTTCAAAAAATAATTTTTTACTGTCGCAAATTTTAATTGCGCCAGGGATTGCCTTTTCTACAGTAAATTTTTCAAAAAATAATTTTTTACTGTCGCAAATTTTAATTGCGGCAGGGATTGCCTTTTCTATAGTAAATTATTCAAAATTTAATTTTATACTGTCGCAAATTTTAAATCCGCCAGGGATTGCCTTTTCTACAGTAAATTATTCAAAAAATAATTTTTTACTGTCGCAAATTTTAATTGCGCCAAGGATTGCCTTTTCTACAGTAAATTATTCACAAATTAATTTTTTACTTCCGCAAATTTTAAATACGCCAGGGATTGCCTTTTCTATAGTAAATTTTTCAAAAAATAATTTTATACTGTCGCAAATTGTAATTGCGCCAGGGATTACCTTTTCTATAGTAAATTTTTCAAAAAATAATTTTTTACTGTCGCAAATTTTAATTGCGCCAGGGATTACCTTTTCTACAGTAAATTTTACAAAAAATAATTTTATACTGTCGCAAATTTTAACTGCGCCGGGGATTGCCTTTTCTATAGTAAATTTTTCAAAAAATAATTTTATATTGTCGCAAATTTTAATTACGCCAGGGATTGCCTTTTCTATAGTAAATTTTTCAAAAATTAATTTTATTCTGTCGCAAATTTTAATTGCGCCAGGGATTACCATTTCTATAGTAAATTTTTCAAAAAATAATTTTCTACTGTCGCAAATTTTAATTGCGCCAGGGATTACCTTTTCTACAGTAAATTTTACAAAAAATAATTTTATACTGTCGCAAATTTTAATTGCGCCAGGGATTACCTTTTCTATAGTAAATTTTTCAAAAAATAATTTTTTACTGTCGCAAATTTTAAATACGCCAGGGATTGCCTTTTCTATAGTAAATTTTTCAAAAATTAATTTTTTACTGTCGCAAATTTTAATTACGCCAGGGATTGCCTTTTCTACAGTAAATTTTTCAAAAAATAATTTTGTACTGTCGCAAATTTTAATTACGCCAGGGATTGCTTTTTCTATAGTAAATTTTGCAAAAAAATTATTTTTTACTGTCGCAAATTTTAAATACGCCAGGGATTGCCTTTTCTATAGTAAATTTTTCACAAATTAATTTTTTACTGTCGCAAATTTTAATTGCGCCAGGGATTGCCTTTTCTACAGTAAATTTTTCAAAAAATAATTTTTTACTGTCGCAAATTTTAATTGCGGCAAGGATTGCCTTTTCTACAGTAAATTTTTCAAAAAATAATTTTTTACTGTCGCAAATTTTAATTGCGGCAAGGATTGCCTTTTCTATAGTAAATTATTCAAAAAATAATTTTTTACTGTCTCAAATTTTAATTGCGCCAGGGATTGCCTTTTCTATAGTAAATTTTGCAAAAAAATTATTTTTTACTGTCGCAAATTTTAAATACGCCAGGGATTGCCTTTTCTATAGTAAATTTTTCAAAAATTAATTTTTTACTGTCGCAAATTTTAATTGCGCCAGGGATTGCCTTTTCTATAGTAAATTTTGCAAAAAAATCATTTTTTACTGTCGCAAATTTTAATTGCGCCAGGAATTGCCTTTTCTATAGTAAATTTTTTAAAAATTAATTTTTTACTGTCGCAAATTTTAAATCCGCCAGGGATTGCATTTTCTACAGTAAATTTTTCAAAAATTAATTTTTTACTGTCGCAAATTTTAATTGCGCCAGGGATTGCCTTTTCTACAGTAAATTTTACAAAAAATAATTTTATACTGTCGCAAATTTTAATTGCGATAGGGATTGCCTTTCCTATAGTAAATTATACACAAATTAATTTTTTACTGTCGCAAATTTTAATTGCGCCAGGGATTGCCTTTTCTATAGTAAATTATACACAAATTAATTTTTTACTGTCGCTAATTTTAAATATGCCAGGGATTGCCTTTTGTATTGTAAATTTTTCACAAATTAATTTTTTACTGTCGCAAATTTTAAATACGCCAGGGTTTGCCTTTTCTACAGTAAATTATTCACAAATTAATTTTTTACTGTCGCAAATTTTAATTGCGGCAGGGATTGAATTTTCTATAGTAAATTATTCAAAAACTAATTTTTTAATGTCGCAAATTTTAATTACGCCAGGGATTGCCTTTTCTATAGTAAATTTTTCACAAATTAATTTTCTACTGTCGCCAATTTTAATTGCGGCTGGGATTGAATTTTCTACAGTAAATTTTTCAAAAAATAATTTTCTACTGTCGCAAATTTTAATTGCGACAGGGATTGCCTTTTCTACAGTAAATTTTTCAAAAAATAATTTTCTACTGTCGCAAATTTTAATTGCGCCAGGGATTGCCTTTTCTACAGTAAATTTTTCAAAAAATAATTTTCTACTGTCGCAAATTTTAATTGCGGCAGGGATTGCCTTTTCGATAGTAAATTATTCAAAAAATAATTTTTTACTGTCGCAAATTTTGATAGCGCCAGGGATTGCCTTTTCTATAGTAAATTTTGCAAAAAAATAATTTTTTACTGTCGCAAATTTTAAATACGCCAGGGATTGCCTTTTCTATAGTAAATTTTTCACAAATTAATTTTTTACTGTCGCAAATTTTAATTACGCCAGGGATTGCCTTTTCTATAGTAAATTTTTCAAAAATTAATTTTTTACTGTCGCAAATTTTAAATCCGCCAGGGATTGCCTTTTCTACAGTAAATTTTTCAAAAATTAAATTTTTACTGTCGCAAATTTTAATTGCGCCAGGGATTGCCTTTTCTACAGTAAATTTTACAAAAAATAATTTTATACTGTCGCAAATTTTAATTGCGCCAGGGATTGCCCTTTCTATAGTAAATTTTTCACAAATTAATTTTTTACTGTCGCAAATTTTAATTACGCCAGGGATTGCCTGTTCTATAGTAAATTTTTCAAAAATTAATTTTTTACTGTCGCAAATTTTAAATCCGCCAGGGATTGCATTTTCTACAGTAAATTTTTCAAAAATTAATTTTTTACTGTCGCAAATTTTAATTGCGCCAGGGTTTGCCTTTTCTACAGTAAATTTTACAAAAAATAATTTTGTACTGTCGCAATTTTTAATTGCGCCAGGGATTGCCTTTTCTATAGTAAATTATTCAAAAAATAATTTTGTACTGTCGCAAATTTTAATTGCGCCAGGGATTGCCTTTTCTATAGTAAATTATTCAAAAAATAATTTTTTACTGTCGCAAATTTTAAATACGCCAGGGATTGCCTTTTGTACAGTAAATTTTTCAAAAAATAATTTTTTACTGTCGCAAATTTTAATCGCGCCAGGGATTGCCTTTTCTATAGTAAATTTTTCACAAATTAATTTTCTACTGTCGCAAATTTTAATTGCGCCAGGGATTGCCTTTTCTATAGTAAATTTTTCAAAAAATAATTTTTTACTGTCGCAAATTTTAATTGCGAAAGGGATTGCCTTTTCTACAGTAAATTTTTCAGAAAATTATTTTTTACTGTCGCAAATTTTAAATACGCCAGGGATTGCCATTTCTATAGTAAATTTTGCAAAAAAATAATTTTTTACTGTCGCAAATTGTAATTGCGCCAGGGATTACCTTTTCTATAGTAAATTTTTCAAAAAATAATTTTTTACTGTCGCAAATTTTAAATACGCCAGGGATTGCCTTTTCTGTAGTAAATTTTGCAAAAAAATAATTTTTTACTGTCGCAAATTGTAATTGCGCCAGGGATTAACTTTTCTATGGTAAATTTTTCAAAAAATAATTTTTTACTGTCCAAATTTTAATTGCGCCAGGGATTGCCTTTTCTACAGTAAATTTTTCAAAAAATAATTTTTTACTGTCGCAAATTTTAATTGCGGCAGGGATTGCCTTTTCTATAGTAAATTATTCAAAAAATAATTTTTTACTGTCTCAAATTTTAATTGCGCCAGGGATTGCCTTTTCTATAGTAAATTATACACAAATTAATTTTTTACTGTCGCTAATTTTAAATATGCCAGGGATTGCCTTTTGTATAGTAAATTTTTCACAAATTAATTTTTTACTGTCGCAAATTTTAAATACGCCAGGGTTTGCCTTTCTGCAGTAAATTATTCACAAATTAATTTTGTACTGTCTCAAATTTTAACTGCGGCAGGGATTGAATTTTCTATAGTAAATTATTCAAAAATTAATTTTTTAATGTCGCAAATTTTAATTACGCCAGGGATTGCCTTTTCTATAGTAAATTTTTCAAAATTTAATTTTATACTGTCGCAAATTTTAAATACGCCAGGGATTACCTTTTCTATAGTAAATTTTTCAAAATTTAATTTTATACTGTCGCAAATTGTAATTGCGCCAGGGATTACCTTTTCTATAGTAAATTTTTCAAAAATTAATTTTTTACTGTGGCAAATTTTAATTGCGCCAGGAATTGCCTTTTCTACAGTAAATTTTTCAAAAAATAATTTTATATTGTCGCAAATTTTAATTACGCCAGTGATTGCCTTTTCTATAGTAAATTTTTCAAAAATTAATTTTTTACTGTCGCAAATTTTAAATCCGCCAGGGATTGCCTTTTCTATTGTAAATTATTCAAAAAATAATTTTTTACTGTCGCGAATTTTAATTACGGCAGGGATTGCCTTTTCTTTAGTAAATTTTTCAAAATTTAATTTTATACCGTCGCAAATTTTAATTGCGCCAGGGATTGCCTTTTCTATAGTAAATTTTGCAAAAAAATAAAAATAATTTTTTACTGTCGCAAATTTTAATTGCGCCAGGGATTGCCTTTTGTACAGTAAATTTTTCAAAAAATAATTTTTTACTGTCGCAAATTTTAATCGCGCCAGGGATTGCCTTTTCTATAGTAAATTTTTCACAAATTAATTTTCTACTGTCGCAAATTTTAATTGCGCCAGGGATTGCCTTTTCTATAGTAAATTTTTCAAAAAATAATTTTTTACTGTCGCAAATTTTAATTGCGAAAGGGATTGCCTTTTCTACAGTAAATTTTTCAAAAAATTATTTTTTACTGTCGCAAATTTTAAATACGCCAGGGATTGCCATTTCTATAGTAAATTTTGCAAAAAAATAATTTTTTACTGTCGCAAATTGTAATTGCGCCAGGGATTACCTTTTCTATAGTAAATTTTTCAAAAAATAATTTTTTACTGTCGCAAATTTTAAATACGCCAGGGATTGCCTTTTCTGTAGTAAATTTTGCAAAAAAATAATTTTTTACTGACGCAAATTTTAAATACGCCAGGGATTGCCTTTTCTATAGTAAATTTTTCACAAATTAATTTTTTACTGTCGCAAATTTTAATTACGCCAGGGATTGCCTTTTCTATAGTAAATTTTTCAAAAATTAATTTTTTACTGTCGCAAATTTTAAATCCGCCAGGGATTGCCTTTTCTACAGTAAATTTTTCAAAAATTAATTTTTTACTGTCGCAAATTTTAATTGCGCCAGGGATTGCCTTTTCTACAGTAAATTTTACAAAAAATAATTTTATACTGTCGCAAATTTTAATTGCGCCAGGGATTGCCCTTTCTATAGTAAATTTTTCACAAATTAATTTTTTACTGTCGCAAATTTTAATTACGCCAGGGATTGCCTGTTCTATAGTAAATTTTTCAAAAATTAATTTTTTACTGTCGCAAATTTTAAATCCGCCAGGGATTGCATTTTCTACAGTAAATTTTTCAAAAATTAATTTTTTACTGTCGCAAATTTTAATTGCGCCAGGGTTTGCCTTTTCTACAGTAAATTTTACAAAAAATAATTTTGTAATGTCGCAATTTTTAATTGCGCCAGGGATTGCCTTTTCTATAGTAAATTATTCAAAAAATAATTTTGTACTGTCGCAAATTTTAATTGCGCCAGGGATTGCCTTTTCTATAGTAAATTATTCAAAAAATAATTTTTTACTGTCGCAAATTTTAAATACGCCAGGGATTGCCTTTTGTACAGTAAATTTTTCAAAAAATAATTTTTTACTGTCGCAAATTTTAATCGCGCCAAGGATTGCCTTTTCTATAGTAAATTTTTCACAAATTAATTTTCTACTGTCGCAAATTTTAATTGCGCCAGGGATTGCCTTTTCTATAGTAAATTTTTCAAAAAATAATTTTTTACTGTCGCAAATTTTAATTGCGAAAGGGATTGCCTTTTCTACAGTAAATTTTTCAAAAAATTATTTTTTACTGTCGCAAATTTTAAATACGCCAGGGATTGCCATTTCTATAGTAAATTTTGCAAAAAAATAATTTTTTACTGTCGCAAATTGTAATTGCGCCAGGGATTACCTTTTCTATAGTAAATTTTTCAAAAAATAATTTTTTACTGTCGCAAATTTTAAATACGCCAGGGATTGCCTTTTCTGTAGTAAATTTTGCAAAAAAATAATTTTTTACTGTCGCAAATTGTAATTGCGCCAGGGATTAACTTTTCTATAGTAAATTTTTCAAAAAATAATTTTTTACTGTCCAAATTTTAATTGCGCCAGGGATTGCCTTTTCTACAGTAAATTTTTCAAAAAATAATTTTTTACTGTCGCAAATTTTAATTGCGGCAGGGATTGCCTTTTCTATAGTAAATTATTCAAAAAATAATTTTTTACTGTCTCAAATTTTAATTGCGCCAGGGATTGCCTTTTCTATAGTAAATTATACACAAAATAATTTTTTACTGTCGCTAATTTTAAATATGCCAGGGATTGCCTTTTGCATAGTAAATTTTTCACAAATTAATTTTTTACTGTCGCAAATTTTAAATACGCCAGGGTTTGCCTTTCTACAGTAAATTATTCACAAATTAATTTTTTACTGTCTCAAATTTTAACTGCGGCAGGGATTGAATTTTCTATAGTAAATTATTCAAAAACTAATTTTTTAATGTCGCAAATTTTAATTACGCCAGGGATTGCCTTCTCTATAGTAAATTTTTCAAAATTTAATTTTATACTGTCGCAAATTTTAAATACGCCAGGGATTACCTTTTCTATAGTAAATTTTTCAAAATTTAATTTTATACTGTCGCAAATTGTAATTGCGCCAGGGATTACCTTTTCTATAGTAAATTTTTCAAAAATTAATTTTTTACTGTGGCAAATTTTAATTGCGCCAGGAATTGCCTTTTCTACAGTAAATTTTTCAAAAAATAATTTTATATTGTCGCAAATTTTAATTACGCCAGTGATTGCCTTTTCTATAGTAAATTTTTCAAAAATTAATTTTTTACTGTCGCAAATTTTAAATCCGCCAGGGATTGCCTTTTCTATTGTAAATTATTCAAAAAATAATTTTTTACTGTCGCGAATTTTAATTACGCCAGGGATTGCCTTTTCTTTAGTAAATTTTTCAAAATTTAATTTTATACCGTCGCAAATTTTAATTGCGCCAGGGATTGCCTTTTTTATAGTAAATTTTGCAAAAAAATAAAAATAATTTTTTACTGTCGCAAATTTTAATTGCGCCAGGGATTGCCTTTTCTACAGTAAATTTTTCAAAAAATAATTTTTTACTGTCGCAAATTTTAATTGCGGCAAGGATTGCCTTTTCTACAGTAAATTTTTCAAAAAATAATTTTTTACTGTCGCAAATTTTAATTGCGGCAAGGATTGCCTTTTCTATAGTAAATTATTCAAAAAATAATTTTTTACTGTCTCAAATTTTAATTGCGCCAGGGATTGCCTTTTCTATAGTAAATTTTGCAAAAAAATTATTTTTTACTGTCACAAATTTTAAATACGCCAGGGATTGCCTTTTCTATAGTAAATTTTTCACAAATTAATTTTTTACTGTCGCAAATTTTAATTGCGCCAGGGATTGCCTTTTCTACAGTAAATTTTTCAAAAAATAATTTTTTACTGTCTCAAATTTTAATTTCGCCAGGGATTGCCTTTTCTATAGTAAATTTTGCAAAAAAATTATTTTTTACTGTCGCAAATTTTAAATACGCCAGGGATTGCCTTTTCTATAGTAAATTTTTCAAAAATTAATTTTTTACTGTCGCAAATTTTAATTGCGCCAGGGATTGCCTTTTCTATAGTAAATTTTGCAAAAAAATCATTTTTTACTGTCGCAAATTTTAATTGCGCCAGGAATTGCCTTTTCTATAGTAAATTTTTTAAAAATTAATTTTTTACTGTCGCAAATTTTAAATCCGCCAGGGATTGCATTTTCTACAGTAAATTTTTCAAAAATTATTTTTTTACTGTCGCAAATTTTAATTGCGCCAGGGATTGCCTTTTCTACAGTAAATTTTACAAAAAATAATTTTATACTGTCGCAAATTTTAATTGCGATAGGGATTGCCTTCCCTATAGTAAATTATACACAAATTAATTTTTTTACTGTCGCAAATTTTAATTGCGCCAGGGATTGCCTTTTCTATAGTAAATTATACACAAATTAATTTTTTACTGTCGCTAATTTTAAATATGCCAGGGATTGCCTTTTGTATAGTAAATTTTTCACAAATTAATTTTTTACTGTCGCAAATTTTAAATACGCCAGGGTTTGCCTTTTCTACAGTAAATTATTCACAAATTAATTTTTTACTGTCGCAAATTTTAATTTCGGCAGGGATTGAATTTTCTATAGTAAATTTTACAAAAAATAATTTTATACTGTCGCAAATTTTAATTGCGATAGGGATTGCCTTCCCTATAGTAAATTATACACAAATTAATTTTTTACTGTCGCAAATTTTAATTGCGCCAGGGATTGCCTTTTCTATAGTAAATTATACACAAATTAATTTTTTACTGTCGCTAATTTTAAATATGCCAGGGATTGCCTTTTGTATAGTAAATTTTTCACAAATTAATTTTTTACTGTCGCAAATTTTAAATACGCCAGGGATTGCCTTTTCTACAGTAAATTTTTCAAAAAATAATTTTTTACTGTCGCAAATTTTAATTGCGGCAAGGATTGCCTTTTCTACAGTAAATTTTTCAAAAAATAATTTTTTACTGTCGCAAATTTTAATTGCGGCAAGGATTGCCTTTTCTATAGTAAATTATTCAAAAAATAATTTTTTACTGTCTCAAATTTTAATTGCGCCAGGGATTGCCTTTTCTATAGTAAATTTTACAAAAAAATTATTTTTTACTGTCACAAATTTTAAATACGCCAGGGATTGCCTTTTCTATAGTAAATTTTTCACAAATTAATTTTTTACTGTCGCAAATTTTAATTGCGCCAGGGATTGCCTTTTCTACAGTAAATTTTTCAAAAAATAATTTTTTACTGTCTCAAATTTTAATTTCGCCAGGGATTGCCTTTTCTATAGTAAATTTTGCAAAAAAATTATTTTTTACTGTCGCAAATTTTAAATACGCCAGGGATTGCCTTTTCTATAGTAAATTTTTCAAAAATTAATTTTTTACTGTCGCAAATTTTAATTGCGCCAGGGATTGCCTTTTCTATAGTAAATTTTGCAAAAAAATCATTTTTTACTGTCGCAAATTTTAATTGCGCCAGGAATTGCCTTTTCTATAGTAAATTTTTTAAAAATTAATTTTTTACTGTCGCAAATTTTAAATCCGCCAGGGATTGCATTTTCTACAGTAAATTTTTCAAAAATTAATTTTTTACTGTCGCAAATTTTAATTGCGCCAGGGATTGCCTTTTCTACAGTAAATTTTACAAAAAATAATTTTATACTGTCGCAAATTTTAATTGCGATAGGGATTGCCTTCCCTATAGTAAATTATACACAAATTAATTTTATACTGTCGCAAATTTTAACTGCGCCGGGGATTGCCTTTTCTATAGTAAATTTTTCAAAAAATAATTTTATATTGTCGCAAATTTTAATTACGCCAGGGATTGCCTTTTCTATAGTAAATTTTTCAAAAATTAATTTTATACTGTCGCAAATTTTAATTGCGCCAGGGATTACCTTTTCTATAGTAAATTTTTCAAAAAATAATTTTCTACTGTCGCAAATTTTAATTGCGCCAGGGATTACCTTTTCTACAGTAAATTTTACAAAAAATAATTTTATACTGTCGCAAATTTTAATTGCGCCAGGGATTGCCTTTTCTATAGTAAATTTTTCAAAAAATAATTTTTTACTGTCGCAAATTTTAAATACGCCAGGGATTGCCTTTTCTATAGTAAATTTTTCAAAAATTAATTTTTTATTGTCGCAAATTTTAATTACGCCAGGGATTGCCTTTTCTACAGTAAATTTTTCAAAAAATAATTTTGTACTGTCGCAAATTTTAATTACGCCAGGGGTTGCTTTTTCTATAGTAAATTTTGCAAAAAAATTATTTTTTACTGTCGCAAATTTTAAATACGCCAGGGATTGCCTTTTCTATAGTAAATTTTTCACAAATTAATTTTTTACTGTCGCAAATTTTAATTGCGCCAGGGATTGCCTTTTCTACAGTAAATTTTTCAAAAAATAATTTTTTACTGTCGCAAATTTTAATTGCGGCAGGGATTGCCTTTTCTACAGTAAATTTTTCAAAAAATAATTTTTTACTGTCGCAAATTTTAATTGCAGCAAGGATTGCCTTTTCTATAGTAAATTATTCAAAAAATAATTTTTTACTGTCTCAAATTCTAATTGCGCCAGGGATTGCCTTTTCTATAGTAAATTTTGCAAAAAAATTATTTTTTACTGTCGCAAATTTTAAATACGCCAGGGATTGCCTTTTCTATAGTAAATTTTTCAAAAATTAATTTTTTACTGTCGCAAATTTTAATTGCGCCAGGGATTGCCTTTTCTATAGTAAATTTTGCAAAAAAATCATTTTTTACTGTCGCAAATTTTAATTGCGCCAGGAATTGCCTTTTCTATAGTAAATTTTTTAAAAATTAATTTTTTACTGTCGCAAATTTTAAATCCGCCAGGGATTGCATTTTCTACAGTAAATTTTTCAAAAATTAATTTTTTACTGTCGCAAATTTTAATTGCGCCAGGGATTGCCTTTTCTACAGTAAATTTTACAAAAAATAATTTTATACTGTCGCAAATTTTAATTGCGATAAGGATTGCCTTTCCTATAGTAAATTATACACAAATTAATTTTTTACTGTCGCAAATTTTAATTGCGCCAGGGATTGCCTTTTCTATAGTAAATTATACACAAATTAATTTTTTACTGTCGCTAATTTTAAATATGCCAGGGATTGCCTTTTGTATTGTAAATTTTTCACAAATTAATTTTTTACTGTCGCAAATTTTAAATACGCCAGGGTTTGCCTTTTCTACAGTAAATTATTCACAAATTAATTTTTTACTGTCGCAAATTTTAATTGCGGCAGGGATTGAATTTTCTATAGTAAATTATTCAAAAACTAATTTTTTAATGTCGCAAATTTTAATTACGCCAGGGATTGCCTTTTCTATAGTAAATTTTTCACAAATTAATTTTCTACTGTCGCCAATTTTAATTGCGGCTGGGATTGAATTTTCTACAGTAAATTTTTCAAAAAATAATTTTCTACTGTCGCAAATTTTAATTGCGACAGGGATTGCCTTTTCTACAGTAAATTTTTCAAAAAATAATTTTCTACTGTCGCAAATTTTAATTGCGCCAGGGATTGCCTTTTCTACAGTAAATTTTTCGAAAAATAATTTTCTACTGTCGCAAATTTTAATTGCGGCAGGGATTGCCTTTTCGATAGTAAATTATTCAAAAAATAATTTTTTACTGTCGCAAATTTTGATAGCGCCAGGGATTGCCTTTTCTATAGTAAATTTTGCAAAAAAATAATTTTTTACTGTCGCAAATTTTAAATACGCCAGGGATTGCCTTTTCTATAGTAAATTTTTCACAAATTAATTTTTTACTGTCGCAAATTTTAATTACGCCAGGGATTGCCTTTTCTATAGTAAATTTTTCAAAAATTAATTTTTTACTGTCGCAAATTTTAAATCCGCCAGGGATTGCCTTTTCTACAGTAAATTTTTCAAAAATTAATTTTTTACTGTCGCAAATTTTAATTGCGCCAGGGATTGCCTTTTCTACAGTAAATTTTACAAAAAATAATTTTATACTGTCGCAAATTTTAATTGCGCCAGGGATTGCCCTTTCTATAGTAAATTTTTCACAAACTAATTTTTTACTGTCGCAAATTTTAATTACGCCAGGGATTGCCTGTTCTATAGTAAATTTTTCAAAAATTAATTTTTTACTGTCGCAAATTTTAAATCCGCCATGGATTGCATTTTCTACAGTAAATTTTTCAAAAATTAATTTTTTACTGTCGCAAATTTTAATTGCGCCAGGGTTTGCCTTTTCTACAGTAAATTTTACAAAAAATAATTTTGCACTGTCGCAATTTTTAATTGCGCCAGGGATTGCCTTTTCTATAGTAAATTATTCAAAAAATAATTTTGTACTGTCGCAAATTTTAATTGCGCCAGGGATTGCCTTTTCTATAGTAAATTATTCAAAAAATAATTTTTTACTGTCGCAAATTTTAAATACGCCAGGGATTGCCTTTTGTACAGTAAATTTTTCAAAAAATAATTTTTTACTGTCGCAAATTTTAATCGCGCCAGGGATTGCCTTTTCTATAGTAAATTTTTCACAAATTAATTTTCTACTGTCGCAAATTTTAATTGCGCCAGGGATTGCCTTTTCTATAGTAAATTTTTCAAAAAATAATTTTTTACTGTCGCAAATTTTAATTGCGAAAGGGATTGCCTTTTCTACAGTAAATTTTTCAAAAAATTATTTTTTACTGTCGCAAATTTTAAATACGCCAGGGATTGCCATTTCTATAGTAAATTTTGCAAAAAAATAATATTTTACTGTCGCAAATTGTAATTGCGCCAGGGATTACCTTTTCTATAGTAAATTTTTCAAAAAATAATTTTTTACTGTCGCAAATTTTAAATACGCCAGGGATTGCCTTTTCTGTAGTAAATTTTGCAAAAAAATAATTTTTTACTGTCGCAAATTGTAATTGCGCCAGGGATTAACTTTTCTATGGTAAATTTTTCAAAAAATAATTTTTTACTGTCCAAATTTTAATTGCGCCAGGGATTGCCTTTTCTACAGTAAATTTTTCAAAAAATAATTTTTTACTGTCGCAAATTTTAATTGCGGCAGGGATTGCCTTTTCTATAGTAAATTATTCAAAAAATAATTTTTTACTGTCTCAAATTTTAATTGCGCCAGGGATTGCCTTTTCTATAGTAAATTATACACAAATTAATTTTTTACTGTCGCTAATTTTAAATATGCCAGGGATTGCCTTTTGTATAGTAAATTTTTCACAAATTAATTTTTTACTGCCGCAAATTTTAAATACGCCAGGGTTTGCCTTTCTGCAGTAAATTATTCACAAATTAATTTTTTACTGTCTCAAATTTTAACTGCGGCAGGGATTGAATTTTCTATAGTAAATTATTCAAAAACTAATTTTTTAATGTCGCAAATTTTAATTACGCCAGGGATTGCCTTTTCTATAGTAAATTTTTCAAAATTTAATTTTATACTGTCGCAAATTTTAAATACGCCAGGGATTACCTTTTCTATAGTAAATTTTGCAAAATTTAATTTTATACTGTCGCAAATTGTAATTGCGCCAGGGATTACCTTTTCTATAGTAAATTTTTCAAAAATTAATTTTTTACTGTGGCAAATTTTAATTGCGCCAGGAATTGCCTTTTCTACAGTAAATTTTTCAAAAAATAATTTTATATTGTCGCAAATTTTAATTACGCCAGTGATTGCCTTTTCTATAGTAAATTTTTCAAAAATTAATTTTTTACTGTCGCAAATTTTAAATCCGCCAGGGATTGCCTTTTCTATTGTAAATTATTCAAAAAATAATTTTTTACTGTCGCGAATTTTAATTACGGCAGGGATTGCCTTTTCTTTAGTAAATTTTTCAAAATTTAATTTTATACCGTCGCAAATTTTAATTGCGCCAGGGATTGCCTTTTCTATAGTAAATTTTGCAAAAAAATAAAAATAATTTTTTACTGTCGCAAATTTTAATTGCGCCAGGGATTGCCTTTTGTACAGTAAATTTTTCAAAAAATAATTTTTTACTGTCGCAAATTTTAATCGCGCCAGGGATTGCCTTTTCTATAGTAAATTTTTCACAAATTAATTTTCTACTGTCGCAAATTTTAATTGCGCCAGGGATTGCCTTTTCTATAGTAAATTTTTCAAAAAATAATTTTTTACTGTCGCAAATTTTAATTGCGAAAGGGATTGCCTTTTCTACAGTAAATTTTTCAAAAAATTATTTTTTACTGTCGCAAATTTTAAATACGCCAGGGATTGCCATTTCTATAGTAAATTTTGCAAAAAAATAATTTTTTACTGTCGCAAATTGTAATTGCGCCAGGGATTACCTTTTCTATAGTAAATTTTTCAAAAAATAATTTTTTACTGTCGCAAATTTTAAATACGCCAGGGATTGCCTTTTCTGTAGTAAATTTTGCAAAAAAATAATTTTTTACTGTCGCAAATTTTAAATACGCCAGGGATTGCCTTTTCTATAGTAAATTTTTCACAAATTAATTTTTTACTGTCGCAAATTTTAATTACGCCAGGGATTGCCTTTTCTATAGTAAATTTTTCAAAAATTAATTTTTTACTGTCGCAAATTTTAAATCCGCCAGGGATTGCCTTTTCTACAGTAAATTTTTCAAAAATTAATTTTTTACTGTCGCAAATTTTAATTGCGCCAGGGATTGCCTTTTCTACAGTAAATTTTACAAAAAATAATTTTATACTGTCGCAAATTTTAATTGCGCCAGGGATTGCCCTTTCTATAGTAAATTTTTCACAAATTAATTTTTTACTGTCGCAAATTTTAATTACGCCAGGGATTGCCTGTTCTATAGTAAATTTTTCAAAAATTAATTTTTTACTGTCGCAAATTTTAAATCCGCCAGGGATTGCATTTTCTACAGTAAATTTTTCAAAAATTAATTTTTTACTGTCGCAAATTTTAATTGCGCCAGGGTTTGCCTTTTCTACAGTAAATTTTACAAAAAATAATTTTGTAATGTCGCAATTTTTAATTGCGCCAGGGATTGCCTTTTCTATAGTAAATTATTCAAAAAATAATTTTGTACTGTCGCAAATTTTAATTGCGCCAGGGATTGCCTTTTCTGTAGTAAATTATTCAAAAAATAATTTTTTACTGTCGCAAATTTTAAATACGCCAGGGATTGCCTTTTGTACAGTAAATTTTTCAAAAAATAATTTTTTACTGTCGCAAATTTTAATCGCGCCAGGGATTGCCTTTTCTATAGTAAATTTTTCACAAATTAATTTTCTACTGTCGCAAATTTTAATTGCGCCAGGGATTGCCTTTTCTATAGTAAATTTTTCAAAAAATAATTTTTTACTGTCGCAAATTTTAATTGCGAAAGGGATTGCCTTTTCTACAGTAAATTTTTCAAAAATAATTTTTTACTGTCGCAAATTTTAAATACGCCAGGGATTGCCTTTTCTGTAGTAAATTTTGCAAAAAAATAATTTTTTACTGGCGCAAATTGTAATTGCGCCAGGGATTAACTTTTCTATAGTAAATTTTTCAAAAAATAATTTTTTACTGTCCAAATTTTAATTGCGCCAGGGATTGCCTTTTCTACAGTAAATTTTTCAAAAATAATTTTTTACTGTCGCAAATTTTAATTGCGGCAGGGATTGCCTTTTCTATAGTAAATTATTCACAAAATAATTTTTTACTGTCTCAAATTTTAATTGCGCCAGGGATTGCCTTTTCTATAGTAAATTATACACAAATTAATTTTTTACTGTCGCTAATTTTAAATATGCCAGGGATTGCCTTTTGCATAGTAAATTTTTCACAAATTAATTTTTTACTGTCGCAAATTTTAAATACGCCAGGGTTTGCCTTTCTACAGTAAATTATTCACAAATTAATTTTTTACTGTCTCAAATTTTAACTGCGGCAGGGATTGAATTTTCTATAGTAAATTATTCAAAAACTAATTTTTTAATGTCGCAAATTTTAATTACGCCAGGGTTTGCCTTCTCTATAGTAAATTTTTCAAAATTTAATTTTATACTGTCGCAAATTTTAAATACGCCAGGGATTACCTTTTCTATAGTAAATTTTTCAAAATTTAATTTTATACTGTCGCAAATTGTAATTGCGCCAGGGATTACCTTTTCTATAGTAAATTTTTCAAAAATTAATTTTTTACTGTGGCAAATTTTAATTGCGCCAGGAATTGCCTTTTCTACAGTAAATTTTTCAAAAAATAATTTTATATTGTCGCAAATTTTAATTACGCCAGTGATTGCCTTTTCTATAGTAAATTTTTCAAAAATTAATTTTTTACTGTCGCAAATTTTAAATCCGCCAGGGATTGCCTTTTCTATTGTAAATTATTCAAAAAATAATTTTTTACTGTCGCGAATTTTAATTACGCCAGGGATTGCCTTTTCTTTAGTAAATTTTTCAAAATTTAATTTTATACCGTCGCAAATTTTAATTGCGCCAGGGATTGCCTTTTTTATAGTAAATTTTGCAAAAAAATAAAAATAATTTTTTACTGTCGCAAATTTTAATTGCGCCAGGGATTGCCTTTTCTACAGTAAATTTTTCAAAAAATAATTTTTTACTGTCGCAAATTTTAATTGCGGCAAGGATTGCCTTTTCTACAGTAAATTTTTCAAAAATAATTTTTTACTGTCGCAAATTTTAATTGCGGCAAGGATTGCCTTTTCTATAGTAAATTATTCAAAAAATAATTTTTTACTGTCTCAAATTTTAATTGCGCCAAGGATTGCCTTTTCTATAGTAAATTTTGCAAAAAAATTATTTTTTACTGTCACAAATTTTAAATACGCCAGGGATTGCCTTATCTATAGTAAATTTTTCACAAATTAATTTTTTACTGTCGCAAATTTTAATTGCGCCAGGGATTGCCTTTTCTACAGTAAATTTTTCAAAAAATAATTTTTTACTGTCTCAAATTTTAATTTCGCCAGGGATTGCCTTTTCTATAGTAAATTTTGCAAAAAAATTATTTTTTACTGTCGCAAATTTTAAATACGCCAGGGATTGCCTTTTCTATAGTAAATTTTTCAAAAATTAATTTTTTACTGTCGCAAATTTTAATTGCGCCAGGGATTGCCTTTTCTATAGTAAATTTTGCAAAAAAATCATTTTTTACTGTCGCAAATTTTAATTGCGCCAGGAATTGCCTTTTCTATAGTAAATTTTTTAAAAATTAATTTTTTACTGTCGCAAATTTTAAATCCGCCAGGGATTGCATTTTCTACAGTAAATTTTTCAAAAATTAATTTTTTACTGTCGCAAATTTTAATTGCGCCAGGGATTGCCTTTTCTACAGTAAATTTTACAAAAAATAATTTTATACTGTCGCAAATTTTAATTGCGATAGGGATTGCCTTCCCTATAGTAAATTATACACAAATTAATTTTTTACTGTCGCAAATTTTAATTGCGCCAGGGATTGCCTTTTCTATAGTAAATTATACACAAATTAATTTTTTACTGTCGCTAATTTTAAATATGCCAGGGATTGCCTTTTGTATAGTAAATTTTTCACAAATTAATTTTTTACTGTCGCAAATTTTAAATACGCCAGGGTTTGCCTTTTCTACAGTAAATTATTCACAAATTAATTTTTTACTGTCGCAAATTTTAATTTCGGCAGGGATTGAATTTTCTATAGTAAATTATTCAAAAACTAATTTTTTAATGTCGCAAATTTTAATTACGCCAGGGATTGCCTTTTCTATAGTAAATTTTTCACAAATTAATTTTCTACTGTCGCAAATTTTAATTGCGGCTGGGATTGAATTTTCTACAGTAAATTTTTCAAAAAATAATTTTCTACTGTCGCAAATTTTAATTGCGACAGGGATTGCCTTTTCTACAGTAAATTTTTCAAAAAATAATTTTCTACTGTCGCAAATTTTAATTGCGCCAGGGATTGCCTTTTCTACAGTAAATTTTTCAAAAAATAATTTTCTACTGTCGCAAATTTTAATTGCGCCAGGGATTGCCTTTTCTATAGTAAATTATTCAAAAAATAATTTTTTACTGTCGCAAATTTTAATTGCGCCAGGGATTGCGTTTTCTACAGTAAATTTTTCAAAAAATAATTTTTTACTGTCGCAAATTTTAATTGCGGCAGGGATTGCCTTTTCGATAGTAAATTATTCAAAAAATAATTTTGACTGTCGCAAATTTTGATAGCGCCAGGGATTGCCTTTTCTATAGTAAATTTTGCAAAAAAATAATTTTTTACTGTCGCAAATTTTAAATACGCCAGGGATTGCCTTTTCTATAGTAAATTTTTCAAAAATTAATTTTTTACTGTCGCAAATTGTAATTGCGCCAGGGATTACCTTTTCTATAGTAAATTTTTCAAAAATTAATTTTTTACTGTGGCAAATTTTAATTGCGCCAGGAATTGCCTTTTCTACAGTAAATTTTTCAAAAAATAATTTTATATTGTCGCAAATTTTAATTACGCCAGTGATTGCCTTTTCTATAGTAAATTTTTCAAAAATTAATTTTTTACTGTCGCAAATTTTAAATCCGCCAGGGATTGCCTTTTCTATTGTAAATTATTCAAAAAATAATTTTTTACTGTCGCGAATTTTAATTACGCCAGGGATTGCCTTTTCTTTAGTAAATTTTTCAAAATTTAATTTTATACCGTCGCAAATTTTAATTGCGCCAGGGATTGCCTTTTCTATAGTAAATTTTGCAAAAAAATAAAAATAATTTTTTACTGTCGCAAATTTTAATTGCGCCAGGGATTGCCTTTTCTACAGTAAATTTTTCAAAAAATAATTTTCTACTGTCGCAAATTTTAATTGCGCCAGGGATTGCCTTTTCTATAGTAAATTATTCAAAAAATAATTTTTTACTGTCGCAAATTTTAATTGCGCCAGGGATTGCGTTTTCTACAGTAAATTTTTCAAAAAATAATTTTTTACTGTCGCAAATTTTAATTGCGGCAGGGATTGCCTTTTCTATAGTAAATTTTTCAAAAATTAATTTTTTACTGTCGCAAATTTTGATAGCGCCAGGGATTGCCTTTTCTATAGTAAATTTTGCAAAAAAATAATTTTTTACTGTCGCAAATTTTAAATACGCCAGGGATTGCCTTTTCTATAGTAAATTTTTCACAAATTAATTTTTTACTGTCGCAAATTTTAATAACGCCAGGGATTGCCTTTTCTATAGTAAATTTTTCAAAAATTAATTTTTTACTGTCGCAAATTTTAAATCCGCCAGGGATTGCCTTTTCTACAGTAAATTTTTCAAAAATTAATTTTTTACTGTCGCAAATTTTAATTGCGCCAGGGATTGCCTTTTCTACAGTAAATTTTACAAAAAATAATTTTATACTGTCGCAAATTTTAATTGCGCCAGGGATTGCCCTTTCTATAGTAAATTTTTCACAAATTAATTTTTTACTGTCGCAAATTTTAATTACGCCAGGGATTGCCTGTTCTATAGTAAATTTTTCAAAAATTAATTTTTTACTGTCGCAAATTTTAAATCCGCCAGGGATTGCATTTTCTACAGTAAATTTTTCAAAAATTAATTTTTTACTGTCGCAAATTTTAATTGCGCCAGGTTTTGCCTTTTCTACAGTAAATTTTACAAAAAATAATTTTGTACTGTCGCAATTTTTAATTGCGCCAGGGATTGCCTTTTCTATAGTAAATTATTCAAAAAATAATTTTGTACTGTCGCAAATTTTAATTGCGCCAGGGATTGCCTTTTCTATAGTAAATTATTCAAAAAATAATTTTTTACTGTCGCAAATTTTAAATACGCCAGGGATTGCCTTTTGTACAGTAAATTTTTCAAAAAATAATTTTTTACTGTCGCAAATTTTAATCGCGCCAGGGATTGCCTTTTCTATAGTAAATTTTGCAAAAAAATAATTTTTTACTGTCGCAAATTGTAATTGCGCCAGGGATTACCTTTTCTATAGTAAATTTTTCAAAAAATAATTTTTTACTGTCGCAAATTTTAAATACGCCAGGGATTGCCTTTTCTGTAGTAAATTTTGCAAAAAAATAATTTTTTACTGTCGCAAATTGTAATTGCGCCAGGGATTCACTTTTCTATAGTAAATTTTTCAAAAAATAATTTTTTACTGTCCAAATTTTAATTGCGCCAGGGATTGCCTTTTCTACAGTAAATTTTTCAAAAAATAATTTTTTACTGTCGCAAATTTTAATTGCGGCAGGGATTGCCTTTTCTATAGTAAATTATTCAAAAAATAATTTTTTACTGTCTCAAATTTTAATTGCGCCAGGGATTGCCTTTTCTATAGTAAATTACACACAAATTAATTTTTTACTGTCGCTAATTTTAAATATGCCAGGGATTGCCTTTTGTATAGTAAATTTTTCACAAATTAATTTTTTACTGTCGCAAATTTTAAATACGCCAGGGTTTGCCTTTCTACAGTAAATTATTCACAAATTAATTTTTTACTGTCTCAAATTTTAACTGCGGCAGGGATTGAATTTTCTATAGTAAATTATTCAAAAACTAATTTTTTAATGTCGCAAATTTTAATTACGCCAGGGATTGCCTTTTCTATAGTAAATTTTTCAAAATTTAATTTTATACTGTCGCAAATTTTAAATACGCCAGGGATTACCTTTTCTATAGTAAATTTTTCAAAATTTAATTTTATACTGTCGCAAATTGTAATTGCGCCAGGGATTACCTTTTCTATAGTAAATTTTTCAAAAATTAATTTTTTACTGTGGCAAATTTTAATTGCGCCAGGAATTGCCTTTTCTACAGTAAATTTTTCAAAAAATAATTTTATATTGTCGCAAATTTTAATTACGCCAGTGATTGCCTTTTCTATAGTAAATTTTTCAAAAATTAATTTTTTACTGTCGCAAATTTTAAATCCGCCAGGGATTGCCTTTTCTACAGTAAATTTTTCAAAAAATAATTTTTTACTGTCGCAAATTTTAATTGCGGCAAGGATTGCCTTTTCTACAGTAAATTTTTCAAAAAATAATTTTTTACTGTCGCAAATTTTAATTGCGGCAAGGATTGCCTTTTCTATAGTAAATTATTCAAAAAATAATTTTTTACTGTCTCAAATTTTAATTGCGCCAGGGATTGCCTTTTCTATAGTAAATTTTGCAAAAAAATTATTTTTTACTGTCGCAAATTTTAAATACGCCAGGGATTGCCTTTTCTATAGTAAATTTTTCACAAATTAATTTTTTACTGTCGCAAATTTTAATTGCGCCAGGGATTGCCTTTTCTACAGTAAATTTTTCAAAAAATAATTTTTTACTGTCGCAAATTTTAATTGCGGCAAGGATTGCCTTTTCTACAGTAAATTTTTCAAAAAATAATTTTTTACTGTCGCAAATTTTAATTGCGACAAGGATTGCCTTTTCTATAGTAAATTATTCAAAAAATAATTTTTTACTGTCTCAAATTTTAATTGCGCCAGGGATTGCCTTTTCTATAGTAAATTTTGCAAAAAAATTATTTTTTACTGTCGCAAATTTTAAATACGCCAGGGATTGCCTTTTCTATAGTAAATTTTTCAAAAATTAATTTTTTACTGTCGCAAATTTTAATTGCGCCAGGGATTGCCTTTTCTATAGTAAATTTTGCAAAAAAATCATTTTTTACTGTCGCAAATTTTAATTGCGCCAGGAATTGCCTTTTCTATAGTAAATTTTTTAAAAATTAATTTTTTACTGTCGCAAATTTTAAATCCGCCAGGGATTGCATTTTCTACAGTAAATTTTTCAAAAATTAATTTTTTACTCTCGCAAATTTTAATTGCGCCAGGGATTGCCTTTTCTACAGTAAATTTTACAAAAAATAATTTTATACTGTCGCAAATTTTAATTGCGATAGGGATTGCCTTTCCTATAGTAAATTATACACAAATTAATTTTTTACTGTCGCAAATTTTAATTGCGCCAGGGATTGCCTTTTCTATAGTAAATTATACACAAATTAATTTTTTACTGTCGCTAATTTTAAATATGCCAGGGATTGCCTTTTGTATAGTAAATTTTTCACAAATTAATTTTTTACTGTCGCAAATTTTAAATACGCCAGGGTTTGCCTTTTCTACAGTAAATTATTCACAAATTAATTTTTTACTGTCGCAAATTTTAATTGCGGCAGGGATTGAATTTTCTATAGTAAATTATTCAAAAACTAATTTTTTAATGTCGCAAATTTTAATTACGCCAGGGATTGCCTTTTCTATAGTAAATTTTTCACAAATTAATTCTACAATTACCTGATAATTCAAAATTTTAATTTGCGGCTGGGATTGAATTTTCTACAGTAAATTTTTCAAAAGAATAAATTACTGTCGAAAAATTAATTTTCTACTGTCGCAAATTTTAATTGCGCCAGGGATTGCCTTTTCTACAGTAAATTTTTCAAAAAATAATTTTCTACTGTCGCAAATTTTAATTGCGCCAGGGATTGCCTTTTCTATAGTAAATTATTCAAAAAATAATTTTTTACTGTCGCAAATTTTAATTGCGCCAGGGATTGCGTTTTCTACAGTAAATTTTTCAAAAAATAATTTTTTACTGTCGCAAATTTTAATTGCGGCAGGGATTGCCTTTTCGATAGTAAATTATTCAAAAAATAATTTTGACTGTCGCAAATTTTGATAGCGCCAGGGATTGCCTTTTCTATAGTAAATTTTGCAAAAAAATAATTTTTTACTGTCGCAAATTTTAAATACGCCAGGGATTGCCTTTTCTATAGTAAATTTTTCACAAATTAATTTTTTACTGTCGCAAATTTTAATTACGCCAAGGATTGCCTTTTCTATAGTAAATTTTTCAAAAATTAATTTTTTACTGTCGCAAATTTTAAATCCGCCAGGGATTGCCTTTTCTACAGTAAATTTTTCAAAAATTAATTTTTTACTGTCGCAAATTTTAATTGCGCCAGGGATTGCCTTTTCTACAGTAAATTTTACAAAAAATAATTTTATACTGTCGCAAATTTTAATTGCGCCAGGGATTGCCCTTTCTATAGTAAATTTTTCACAAATTAATTTTTTAGTGTCGCAAATTTTAATTACGCCAGGGATTGCCTGTTCTATAGTAAATTTTTCAAAAAATAATTTTTTACTGTCGCAAATTTTAAATCCGCCAGGGATTGCATTTTCTACAGTAAATTTTTCAAAAATTAATTTTTTACTGTCGCAAATTTTAATTGCGCCAGGGTTTGCCTTTTCTACAGTAAATTTTACAAAAAATAATTTTGTACTGTCGCAATTTTTAATTGCGCCAGGGATTGCCTTTTCTATAGTAAATTATTCAAAAAATAATTTTGTACTGTCGCAAATTTTAATTGCGCCAGGGATTGCCTTTTCTATAGTAAATTATTCAAAAAATATTTTTTTATTGTCGCAAATTTTAAATACGCCAGGGATTGCCTTTTGTACAGTAAATTTTTCAAAAAATAATTTTTTACTGTCGCAAATTTTAATCGCGCCAGGGATTGCCTTTTCTATAGTAAATTTTTCACAAATTAATTTTCTACTGTCGCAAATTTTAATTGCGCCAGGGATTGCCTTTTCTATCGTAAATTTTTCAAAAAATAATTTTTTACTGTCGCAAATTTTAATTGCGACAGGGATTGCCTTTTCTACAGTAAATTTTTCAAAAAATTATTTTTTACTGTCGCAAATTTTAAACACGCCAGGGATTGCCATTTCTATAGTAAATTTTGCAAAAAAATAATTTTTTACTGTCGCAAATTGTAATTGCGCCAGGGATTACCTTTTCTATAGTAAATTTTTCAAATAATAATTTTTTACTGTCGCAAATTTTAAATACGCCAGGGATTGCCTTTTCTGTAGTAAATTTTGCAAAAAAATAATTTTTTACTGTCGCAAATTGTAATTGCGCCAGGGATTAACTTTTCTATAGTAAATTTTTCAAAAAATAATTTTTTACTGTCCAAATTTTAATTGCGCCAGGGATTGCCTTTTTTACAGTAAATTTTTCAAAAAATAATTTTTTACTGTCGCAAATTTTAATTGCGGCAGGGATTGCCTTTTCTATAGTAAATTATTCAAAAAATAATTTTTTACTGTCTCAAATTTTAATTACGCCAGGGATTGCGTTTTCTATAGTAAATTATACACAAATTAATTTTTTACTGTCGCTAATTTTAAATATGCCAGGGATTGCCTTTTGTATAGTAAATTTTTCACAAATTAATTTTTTACTGTCGCAAATTTTAAATACGCCAGGGTTTGCGTTTCTACAGTAAATTATTCACAAATTAATTTTTTACTGTCTCAAATTTTAACTGCGGCAGGGATTGAATTTTCTATAGTAAATTATTCAAAAACTAATTTTTTAATGTCGCAAATTTTAATTACGCCAGGGATTGCCTTTTCTATAGTAAATTTTTCAAAATTTAATTTTATACTGTCGCAAATTTTAAATACGCCAGGGATTACCTTTTCTATAGTAAATTTTTCAAAATTTAATTTTATACTGTCGCAAATTTTAAATATGCCAGGGATTACCTTTTCTTTAGTAAATTTTTCAAAAAATAATTTTTTGCTGTCGCAAATTTTAATGCGCCAGGGATTGCCTTTTCTATAGTAAATTTTTCACAAATTAATTTTCTACTGTCGCAAATTTTAATTGCGCCAGGGATTGCCTTTTCTATAGTAAATTTTTCAAAAAAATAATTTTTTACTGTCGCAAAGTTTAATTGCGACAGGGATTGCCTTTTCTACAGTAAATTTTTCAAAAAATTATTTTTTACTGTCGCAAATTTTAAATACGCCAGGGATTGCCATTTCTATATTAAATTTTGCAAAAAAATAATTTTTTACTGTCGCAAATTTTAATTGCGCCAGGGATTACCTTTTCTATAGTAAATTTTTCAAAAAATAATTTTTTACTGTCGCAAATTTTAAATACGCCAGGGATTGCCTTTTCTGTAGAAAATTTTGCAAAAAAATAATTTTTTACTGTCGCAAATTGTAATTGCGCCAGGGATTAACTTTTCTATAGTAAAGTTTTCAAAAAATAATTTTTTACTGTCGCAAATTTTAATTGCGCCAGGGATTGCCTTTTCTACAGTAAATTTTTCAAAAAATAATTTTTTACTGTCGCAAATTTTAATTGCGGCAGGGATTGCCTTTTCTATAGTAAATTATTCAAAAAATAATTTTTTACTGTCTCAAATTTTAATTGCGCCAGGGATTGCCTTTTCTATAGTAAATTTTGCAAAAAAATTATTTTTTACTGTCGCAAATTTTAAATACGCCAGGGATTGCCTTTTCTATTGTAAATTTTTCACAAATTATTTTTTTACTGTCGCAAATTTTAATTACGCCAGGGATTGCCTTTTCTATAGTAAATTTTTCAAAAATTAATTTTTTACTGTCGCAAATTTTAATTGCGCCAGGGATTGCCTTTTCTATAGTAAATTTGGCAAAAAAATAATTTTTTACTGTCGCAAATTTTAATTGCGCCAGGGATTGCCATTTCTACAGTACATTTTACAAAAAATAATTTTATACTGTCGCAAATTTTAATTGCGATAGGGATTGCCTTTCCTATAGTAAATTATACACAAATTAATTTTTTACTGTCGCAAATTTTAATTGCGCCAGGGATTGCCTTTTCTGCAGTAAATTTTACAAAAAATAATTTTATACTGTCGCAAATTTTAGTTGCGCCAGGGATTGCCTTTTCTACAGTAAATTTTACAAAAAATAATTTTATACTGTCGCAAATTTTAATTGCGCCAGGGATTACCTTTTCTTTAGTAAATTTTTCAAGAAATAATTTTTTACTGTCGCAAATTGTAATTGCGCCAGAGATTATCTTTTCTATAGTAAATTATTCAAAAAATATTTTTTTCCTGTCGCAAATTTTAATTGCGCCAAGGATTGCCTTTTCTATAGTAAATTTTTCAAAAATTAATTTTTTACTGTAGCAAATTTTAAATCCGCCAGGGATTGCCTTTTCTACAGTAAATTTTTCAAAAATTAATTTTTTACTGTCGCAAATTTTAATTGCGCCAGGGATTGCCTTTTCTACAGTAAATTTTACAAAAAATAATTTTATACTGTCGCAAATTTTAATTGCGATAGGGATTGCCTTTCCTATAGTAAATTATACACAAATTAATTTTTTACTGTCGCTAATTTTAAATATGCCAGGGATTGCCTTTTGTATAGTAAATTTTTCACAAATTAATTTTTTACTGTCGCAAATTTTAAATACGCCAGGGTTTGCCTTTTCTACAGTAAATTATTCACAAATTAATTTTTTACTGTCGCAAATTTTAATTGCGGCAGGGATTGAATTTTCTATAGTAAATTATTCAAAAACTAATTTTTTAATGTCGCAAATTTTAATTACGCCAGGGATTGCCTTTTCTATAGTAAATTTTTCACAAATTAATTTTCTACTATCGCAAATTTTAATTGCGGCTGGGATTGAATTTTCTACAGTAAATTTTTCAAAAATTAATTTTCTACTGTCGCAAATTTTAATTGCGACAGGGATTGCCTTTTCTACAGTAAATTTTTCAAAAAATAATTTTCTACTGTCGCAACTTTTAATTGCGCCAGGGATTGCCTTTTCTACAGTAAATTTTTCAAAAAATAATTTTCTACTGTCGCAAATTTTAATTGCGCCAGGGATTGCCTTTTCTATAGTAAATTATTCAACAAATAATTTTTTACTGTCGCAAATTTTAATTGCGCCAGGGATTGCCTTTTCTACAGTAAATTTTTCAAAAAATAATTTTTTACTGTCGCAAATTTTAATTTCGGCAGGGATTGCCTTTTCGATAGTAAATTATTCAAAAAATAATTTTTTACTGTCACAAATTTTAATAGCGCCAGGGATTGCATTTTCTATAGTAAATTTTGCAAAAAAATAATTTTTTACTGTCGCAAATTTTAAATACGCCAGGGATTGCCTTTTCTATAGTAAATTTTTCACAAATTAATTTTTTACTGTCGCAAATTTTAATTACGCCAGGGATTGCCTTTTCTATAGTAAATTTTTCAAAAATTAATTTTTTACTGTCGCAAATTTTAATTGCGATAGGGATTGCCTTTCCTATAGTAAATTATACACAAATTAATTTTTTACTGTCGCAAATTTTAATTGCGCCAGGGATTGCCTTTTCTATAGTAAATTATACACAAATTAATTTTTTACTGTCGCTAATTTTAAATATGCCAGGGATTGCCTTTTGTATAGTAAATTTTTCACAAATTAATTTTTTACTGTCGCAAATTTTAAATACGCCAGGGTTTGCCTTTTCTACAGTAAATTATTCACAAATTAATTTTTTACTGTCGCAAATTTTAATTGCGGCAGGGATTGAATTTTCTATAGTAACTTATTCAAAAACTAATTTTTTAATGTCGCAAATTTTAATTACGCCAGGGATTGCCTTTTCTATAGTAAATTTTTCACAAATTAATTTTCTACTGTCGCAAATTTTAATTGCGGCTGGGATTGAATTTTCTACAGTAAATTTTTCAAAAAATAATTTTCTACTGTCGCAAATTTTAATTGCGACAGGGATTGCCTTTTCTACAGTAAATTTTTCAAAAAATAATTTTCTACTGTCGCAAATTTTAATTGCGCCAGGGATTGCCTTTTCTACAGTAAATTTTTCAAAAAATAATTTTCTACTGTCGCAAATTTTAATTGCGCCAGGGATTGCCTTTTCTATAGTAAATTATTCAAAAAATAATTTTTTACTGTCGCAAATTTTAATTGCGCCAGGGATTGCGTTTTCTACAGTAAATTTTTCAAAAAATAATTTTTTACTGTCGCAAATTTTAATTGCGGCAGGGATTGCCTTTTCGATAGTAAATTATTCAAAAAATAATTTTGACTGTCGCAAATTTTGATAGCGCCAGGGATTGCCTTTTCTATAGTAAATTTTGCAAAAAAATAATTTTTTACTGTCGCAAATTTTAAATACGCCAGGGATTGCCTTTTCTATAGTAAATTTTTCACAAATTAATTTTTTACTGTCGCAAATTTTAATTACGCCAAGGATTGCCTTTTCTATAGTAAATTTTTCAAAAATTAATTTTTTACTGTCGCAAATTTTAAATCCGCCAGGGATTGCCTTTTCTACAGTAAATTTTTCAAAAATTAATTTTTTACTGTCGCAAATTTTAATTGCGCCAGGGATTGCCTTTTCTACAGTAAATTTTACAAAAAATAATTTTATACTGTCGCAAATTTTAATTGCGCCAGGGATTGCCCTTTCTATAGTAAATTTTTCACAAATTAATTTTTTAGTGTCGCAAATTTTAATTACGCCAGGGATTGCCTGTTCTATAGTAAATTTTTCAAAAAATAATTTTTTACTGTCGCAAATTTTAAATCCGCCAGGGATTGCATTTTCTACAGTAAATTTTTCAAAAATTAATTTTTTACTGTCGCAAATTTTAATTGCGCCAGGGTTTGCCTTTTCTACAGTAAATTTTACAAAAAATAATTTTCTACTGTCGCAATTTTTAATTGCGCCAGGGATTGCTTTTTCTATAGTAAATTATTCAAAAAATAATTTTGTACTGTCGCAAATTTTAATTGCGCCAGGGATTGCCTTTTCTATAGTAAATTATTCAAAAAATATTTTTTTACTGTCGCAAATTTTAAATACGCCAGGGATTGCCTTTTGTACAGTAAATTTTTCAAAAAATAATTTTTTACTGTCGCAAATTTTAATCGCGCCAGGGATTGCCTTTTCTATAGTAAATTTTTCACAAATTAATTTTCTACTGTCGCAAATTTTAATTGCGCCAGGGATTGCCTTTTCTATAGTAAATTTTTCAAAAAATAATTTTTTACTGTCGCAAATTTTAATTGCGACAGGGATTGCCTTTTCTACAGTAAATTTTTCAAAAAATTATTTTTTACTGTCGCAAATTTTAAACACGCCAGGGATTGCCATTTCTATAGTAAATTTTGCAAAAAAATAATTTTTTACTGTCGCAAATTGTAATTGCGCCAGGGATTACCTTTTCTATAGTAAATTTTTCAAATAATAATTTTTTACTGTCGCAAATTTTAAATACGCCAGGGATTGCCTTTTCTGTAGTAAATTTTGCAAAAAAATAATTTTTTACTGTCGCAAATTGTAATTGCGCCAGGGATTAACTTTTCTATAGTAAATTTTTCAAAAAATAATTTTTTACTGTCCAAATTTTAATTGCGCCAGGGATTGCCTTTTTTACAGTAAATTTTTCAAAAAATAATTTTTTACTGTCGCAAATTTTAATTGCGGCAGGGATTGCCTTTTCTATAGTAAATTATTCAAAAAATAATTTTTTACTGTCTCAAATTTTAATTACGCCAGGGATTGCGTTTTCTATAGTAAATTATACACAAATTAATTTTTTACTGTCGCTAATTTTAAATATGCCAGGGATTGCCTTTTGTATAGTAAATTTTTCACAAATTAATTTTTTACTGTCGCAAATTTTAAATACGCCAGGGTTTGCGTTTCTACAGTAAATTATTCACAAATTAATTTTTTACTGTCTCAAATTTTAACTGCGGCAGGGATTGAATTTTCTATAGTAAATTATTCAAAAACTAATTTTTTAATGTCGCAAATTTTAATTACGCCAGGGATTGCCTTTTCTATAGTAAATTTTTCAAAATTTAATTTTATACTGTCGCAAATTTTAAATACGCCAGGGATTACCTTTTCTATAGTAAATTTTTCAAAATTTAATTTTATACTGTCGCAAATTTTAAATATGCCAGGGATTACCTTTTCTTTAGTAAATTTTTCAAAAAATAATTTTTTGCTGTCGCAAATTTTAATGCGCCAGGGATTGCCTTTTCTATAGTAAATTTTTCACAAATTAATTTTCTACTGTCGCAAATTTTAATTGCGCCAGGGATTGCCTTTTCTATAGTAAATTTTTCAAAAAAATAATTTTTTACTGTCGCAAAGTTTAATTGCGACAGGGATTGCCTTTTCTACAGTAAATTTTTCAAAAAATTATTTTTTACTGTCGCAAATTTTAAATACGCCAGGGATTGCCATTTCTATATTAAATTTTGCAAAAAAATAATTTTTTACTGTCGCAAATTTTAATTGCGCCAGGGATTACCTTTTCTATAGTAAATTTTTCAAAAAATAATTTTTTACTGTCGCAAATTTTAAATACGCCAGGGATTGCCTTTTCTGTAGAAAATTTTGCAAAAAAATAATTTTTTACTGTCGCAAATTGTAATTGCGCCAGGGATTAACTTTTCTATAGTAAAGTTTTCAAAAAATAATTTTTTACTGTCGCAAATTTTAATTGCGCCAGGGATTGCGTTTTCTACAGTAAATTTTTCAAAAAATAATTTTTTACTGTCGCAAATTTTAATTGCGGCAGGGATTGCCTTTTCGATAGTAAATTATTCAAAAAATAATTTTGACTGTCGCAAATTTTGATAGCGCCAGGGATTGCCTTTTCTATAGTAAATTTTGCAAAAAAATAATTTTTTACTGTCGCAAATTTTAAATACGCCAGGGATTGCCTTTTCTATAGTAAATTTTTCACAAATTAATTTTTTACTGTCGCAAATTTTAATTACGCCAAGGATTGCCTTTTCTATAGTAAATTTTTCAAAAATTAATTTTTTACTGTCGCAAATTTTAAATCCGCCAGGGATTGCCTTTTCTACAGTAAATTTTTCAAAAATTAATTTTTTACTGTCGCAAATTTTAATTGCGCCAGGGATTGCCTTTTCTACAGTAAATTTTACAAAAAATAATTTTATACTGTCGCAAATTTTAATTGCGCCAGGGATTGCCCTTTCTATAGTAAATTTTTCACAAATTAATTTTTTAGTGTCGCAAATTTTAATTACGCCAGGGATTGCCTGTTCTATAGTAAATTTTTCAAAAAATAATTTTTTACTGTCGCAAATTTTAAATCCGCCAGGGATTGCATTTTCTACAGTAAATTTTTCAAAAATTAATTTTTTACTGTCGCAAATTTTAATTGCGCCAGGGTTTGCCTTTTCTACAGTAAATTTTACAAAAAATAATTTTCTACTGTCGCAATTTTTAATTGCGCCAGGGATTGCTTTTTCTATAGTAAATTATTCAAAAAATAATTTTGTACTGTCGCAAATTTTAATTGCGCCAGGGATTGCCTTTTCTATAGTAAATTATTCAAAAAATATTTTTTTACTGTCGCAAATTTTAAATACGCCAGGGATTGCCTTTTGTACAGTAAATTTTTCAAAAAATAATTTTTTACTGTCGCAAATTTTAATCGCGCCAGGGATTGCCTTTTCTATAGTAAATTTTTCACAAATTAATTTTCTACTGTCGCAAATTTTAATTGCGCCAGGGATTGCCTTTTCTATAGTAAATTTTTCAAAAAATAATTTTTTACTGTCGCAAATTTTAATTGCGACAGGGATTGCCTTTTCTACAGTAAATTTTTCAAAAAATTATTTTTTACTGTCGCAAATTTTAAACACGCCAGGGATTGCCATTTCTATAGTAAATTTTGCAAAAAAATAATTTTTTACTGTCGCAAATTGTAATTGCGCCAGGGATTACCTTTTCTATAGTAAATTTTTCAAATAATAATTTTTTACTGTCGCAAATTTTAAATACGCCAGGGATTGCCTTTTCTGTAGTAAATTTTGCAAAAAAATAATTTTTTACTGTCGCAAATTGTAATTGCGCCAGGGATTAACTTTTCTATAGTAAATTTTTCAAAAAATAATTTTTTACTGTCCAAATTTTAATTGCGCCAGGGATTGCCTTTTTTACAGTAAATTTTTCAAAAAATAATTTTTTACTGTCGCAAATTTTAATTGCGGCAGGGATTGCCTTTTCTATAGTAAATTATTCAAAAAATAATTTTTTACTGTCTCAAATTTTAATTACGCCAGGGATTGCGTTTTCTATAGTAAATTATACACAAATTAATTTTTTACTGTCGCTAATTTTAAATATGCCAGGGATTGCCTTTTGTATAGTAAATTTTTCACAAATTAATTTTTTACTGTCGCAAATTTTAAATACGCCAGGGTTTGCGTTTCTACAGTAAATTATTCACAAATTAATTTTTTACTGTCTCAAATTTTAACTGCGGCAGGGATTGAATTTTCTATAGTAAATTATTCAAAAACTAATTTTTTAATGTCGCAAATTTTAATTACGCCAGGGATTGCCTTTTCTATAGTAAATTTTTCAAAATTTAATTTTATACTGTCGCAAATTTTAAATACGCCAGGGATTACCTTTTCTATAGTAAATTTTTCAAAATTTAATTTTATACTGTCGCAAATTTTAAATATGCCAGGGATTACCTTTTCTTTAGTAAATTTTTCAAAAAATAATTTTTTTGCTGTCGCAAATTTTAATGCGCCAGGGATTGCCTTTTCTATAGTAAATTTTTCACAAATTAATTTTCTACTGTCGCAAATTTTAATTGCGCCAGGGATTGCCTTTTCTATAGTAAATTTTTCAAAAAAATAATTTTTTACTGTCGCAAAGTTTAATTGCGACAGGGATTGCCTTTTCTACAGTAAATTTTTCAAAAAATTATTTTTTACTGTCGCAAATTTTAAATACGCCAGGGATTGCCATTTCTATATTAAATTTTGCAAAAAAATAATTTTTTACTGTCGCAAATTTTAATTGCGCCAGGGATTACCTTTTCTATAGTAAATTTTTCAAAAAATAATTTTTTACTGTCGCAAATTTTAAATACGCCAGGGATTGCCTTTTCTGTAGAAAATTTTGCAAAAAAATAATTTTTTACTGTCGCAAATTGTAATTGCGCCAGGGATTACTTTTCTATAGTAAAGTTTTCAAAAAATAATTTTTTACTGTCGCAAATTTTAATTGCGCCAGGGATTGCCTTTTCTACAGTAAATTTTTCAAAAAATAATTTTTTACTGTCGCAAATTTTAATTGCGGCAGGGATTGCCTTTTCTATAGTAAATTATTCAAAAAATAATTTTTTACTGTCTCAAATTTTAATTGCGCCAGGGATTGCCTTTTCTATAGTAAATTTTGCAAAAAAATTATTTTTTACTGTCGCAAATTTTAAATACGCCAGGGATTGCCTTTTCTATAGTAAATTTTTCACAAATTATTTTTTTACTGTCGCAAATTTTAATTACGCCAGGGATTGCCTTTTCTATAGTAAATTTTTCAAAAATTAATTTTTTACTGTCGCAAATTTTAATTGCGCCAGGGATTGCCTTTTCTATAGTAAATTTGGCAAAAAAATAATTTTTTACTGTCGCAAATTTTAATTGCGCCAGGGATTGCCATTTCTACAGTACATTTTACAAAAAATAATTTTATACTGTCGCAAATTTTAATTGCGATAGGGATTGCCTTTCCTATAGTAAATTATACACAAATTAATTTTTTACTGTCGCAAATTTTAATTGCGCCAGGGATTGCCTTTTCTACAGTAAATTTTACAAAAAATAATTTTATACTGTCGCAAATTTTAGTTGCGCCAGGGATTGCCTTTTCTACAGTAAATTTTACAAAAAATAATTTTATACTGTCGCAAATTTTAATTGCGCCAGGGATTACCTTTTCTTTAGTAAATTTTTCAAGAAATAATTTTTTACTGTCGCAAATTGTAATTGCGCCAGAGATTATCTTTTCTATAGTAAATTATTCAAAAAATATTTTTTTCCTGTCGCAAATTTTAATTGCGCCAAGGATTGCCTTTTCTATAGTAAATTTTTCAAAAATTAATTTTTTACTGTCGCAAATTTTAAATCCGCCAGGGATTGCCTTTTCTACAGTAAATTTTTCAAAAATTAATTTTTTACTGTCGCAAATTTTAATTGCGCCAGGGATTGCCTTTTCTACAGTAAATTTTACAAAAAATAATTTTATACTGTCGCAAATTTTAATTGCGATAGGGATTGCCTTTCCTATAGTAAATTATACACAAATTAATTTTTTACTGTCGCTAATTTTAAATATGCCAGGGATTGCCTTTTGTATAGTAAATTTTTCACAAATTAATTTTTTACTGTCGCAAATTTTAAATACGCCAGGGTTTGCCTTTTCTACAGTAAATTATTCACAAATTAATTTTTTACTGTCGCAAATTTTAATTGCGGCAGGGATTGAATTTTCTATAGTAAATTATTCAAAAACTAA
This sequence comes from Dioctria linearis, assembly GCA_963930735.1. Lineage (NCBI taxonomy): Eukaryota > Metazoa > Arthropoda > Insecta > Diptera > Asilidae > Dioctria > Dioctria linearis. The sequence goes on from CAWVNZ010001367.1 coordinate 99,111, forward strand.
TTTTTTAATGTCGCAAATTTTAATTACGCCAGGGATTGCCTTTTCTATAGTAAATTTTTCACAAATTAATTTTCTACTATCGCAAATTTTAATTGCGGCTGGGATTGAATTTTCTACAGTAAATTTTTCAAAAAATAATTTTCTACTGTCGCAAATTTTAATTGCGACAGGGATTGCCTTTTCTACAGTAAATTTTTCAAAAAAATAATTTTCTACTGTCGCAAATTTTAATTGCGCCAGGGATTGCCTTTTCTACAGTAAATTTTTCAAAAAATAATTTTCTACTGTCGCAAATTTTAATTGCGCCAGGGATTGCCTTTTCTATAGTAAATTATTCGACAAATAATTTTTTACTGTCGCAAATTTTAATTGCGCCAGGGATTGCCTTTTCTACAGTAAATTTTTCAAAAAATAATTTTTTACTGTCGCAAATTTTAATTTCGGCAGGGATTGCCTTTTCGATAGTAAATTATTCAAAAAATAATTTTTTACTGTCACAAATTTTAATAGCGCCAGGGATTGCATTTTCTATAGTAAATTTTGCAAAAAAATAATTTTTTACTGTCGCAAATTTTAAATACGCCAGGGATTGCCTTTTCTATAGTAAATTTTTCACAAATTAATTTTTTACTGTCGCAAATTTTAATTACGCCAGGGATTGCCTTTTCTATAGTAAATTTTTCAAAAATTAATTTTTTACTGTCGCAAATTTTAAATCCGCCAGGGATTGCCTTTTCTACAGTAAATTTTTCAAAAATTAATTTTTTACTGTCGCAAATTTTAATTGCGCCAGGGATTGCCTTTTCTACAGTAAATTTTACAAAAAATAATTTTATACTGTCGCAAATTTTAATTGCGCCAGGGACTGCCCTTTCTATAGTAAATTTTTCACAAATTAATTTTTTACTGTCGCAAATTTTACTTACGCCAGGGATTGCCTTTTCTATAGTAAATTTTTCAAAAATTAATTTTTTACTGTCGCAAATTTTAAATCCGCCAGGGATTGCCTTTTCTACAGTAAATTTTTCAAAAATTAATTTTTTACTGTCGCAAATTTTAATTGCGCCAGGGATTGCCTTTTCTACAGTAAATTTTACAACAAATAATTTTGTACTGTCGCAAATTTTAATTGCGCCAGGGATTGCCTCTTCTATAGTAAATTATTCAAAAAATAATTTTGTACTGTCGCAAATTTTAATTGCGCCTGGGATTGCCTTTTCTATAGTAAATTATTCAAAAAATAATTTTTTACTGTCGCAAATTTTAAATGCGATAGGGATTGCCTTTTCTACAGTAAACTTTTCAAAAAATAATTTTCTACTGTCGCAAATTTTAATTGCGCCAGGGATTGCCTTTTCTACAGTAAATTTTTCTAAAAATAATTTCCTACTGTCGCAAATTTTAATTGCGCCAGGGACTGCCCTTTCTATAGTAAATTTTTCACAAATTAATTTTTTACTGTCGCAAATTTTACTTACGCCAGGGATTGCCTTTTCTATAGTAAATTTTTCACAAATTAATTTTTTACACTCGCAAATTTTAAATACGCCAGGGTTTGCCTTTCTACAGTAAATTATTCACAAATTAATTTTTTACTGTCTCAAATTTTAATTGCGGCAGGGATTGAATTTTCTATAGTAAATTATTCAAAAACTAATTTTTTAATGTCGCAAATTTTAATTACGCCAGGGACTGCCTTTTCTATAGTAAATTTTTCACAAATTAATTTTCTACTGTCGCAAATTTTAATTGCGGCTGGGATTGAATTTTCTACAGTAAATTTTTCAAAAAATAATTTTCTACTGTCGCAAATTTTAATTGCGACAGGGATTGCCTTTTCTACAGTAAACTTTTCAAAAAATAATTTTCTACTGTCGCAAATTTTAATTGCGGCAGGGATTGCCTTTTCGATAGTAAATTATTCAAAAAATAATTTTTTACTGTCGCAAATTTTAATAGCGGCAGGGATTACCTTTTCTATAGTAAATTTTGCAAAAAAATAATTTTTTACTGTCGCAAATTTTAAATACGCCAGGGATTGCCTTTTCTATAGTAAATTTTTCACTAATTAATTTTTTACTGTCGCAAATTTTAATTACGGCAGGGATTGCCTTTTCTATAGTAAATTTTTCAAAAATTAATTTTTTACTGTCGCAAATTTTAAATCCGCCAGGGATTGCCTTTTCTACAGTAAATTTTTCAAAAATTAATTTTTTACTGTCGCTAATTTTAAATATGCCAGGGATTGCCTTTTGTATAGTAAATTTTTCACAAATTAATTTTTTACTGTCGCAAATTTTAAATACGCCAGGGTTTGCCTTTCTACAGTAAATTATTCACAAATTAATTTTTTACTGTCTCAAATTTTAATTGCGGCAGGGATTGAATTTTCTATAGTAAATTATTCAAAAACCAATTTTTTAATGTCGCAAATTTTAATTACGCCAGGGATTGCCTTTTCTATAGTAAATTTTTCAATATTTAATTTTACACTGTCGCAAATTTTAAATACGCCAGGGATTACCTTTTCTATAGTAAATTTTTCAAAATTTAATTTTATACTGTCGCAAATTTTAAATACGCCAGGGATTACCTTTTCTTTAGTAAATTTTTCAAAAAATAATTTTTTACTGTCGCAAATTTTAATTGCGCCAGGGATTGCCTTTTCTATAGTAAATTTTTCACAAATTAATTTTCTACTGTCGCAAATTTTAATTGCGCCAGGGATTGCCTTTTCTATAGTAAATTTTTCAAAAAATAATTTTTAACTGTCGCAAATTTTAATTGCGACAGGGATTGCCTTTTCTACAGTAAATTTTTCAAAAAATTATTTTTTACTGTCGCAAATTTTAAATACGCCAGGGATTGCCTTTTCTATAGTAAATTTTTCAATATTTAATTTTACACTGTCGCAAATTTTAAATACGCCAGGGATTACCTTTTCTATAGTAAATTTTTCAAAATTTAATTTTATACTGTCGCAAATTTTAAATACGCCAGGGATTACCTTTTCTTTAGTAAATTTTTCAAAAAATAATTTTTTACTGTCGCAAATTTTAATTGCGCCAGGGATTGCCTTTTCTACAGTAAATTTTTCAAAAAATAATTTTTTATTGTCGCAAATTTTAATTGCGGCAGGGATTGCCTTTTCTATAGTAAATTATTCAAAAAATAATTTTTTACTGTCTCAAATTTTAATTGCGCCAGGGATTGCCTTTTCTATAGTAAATTTTGCAAAAAAATTATTTTTTACTGTCGCAAATTTTAAATACGCCAGGGATTGCCTTTTCTATAGTAAATTTTTCACAAATTAATTTTTTACTGTCGCAAATTTTAATTACGCCAGGCATTGCCTTTTCTATAGTAAATTTTTCAAAAATTAATTGTTTACTTTCGCAAATTTTAATTGCGCCAGGGATTGCCTTTTCTATAGTAAATTTTGCAAAAAAATAATTTTTTACTGTCGCAAATTTTAATTGCGCCAGGGATTGCCTTTTCTACAGTACATTTTACAAAAAATAATTTTATACTGTCGCAAATTTTAATTGCGATAGGGATTGCCTTTCCTATAGTAAATTATACACAAATTAATTTTTTACTGTCGCAAATTTTAATTGCGCCAGGGATTGCCTTTTCTACAGTAAATTTTACAAAAAATAATTTTATACTGTCGCAAATTTTAGTTGCGCCAGGGATTGCCTTTTCTACAGTAAATTTTACAAAAAATAATTTTATACTGTCGCAAATTTTAATTGCGCCAGGGATAACCTTTTCTTTAGTAAATTTTTCAAGAAATAATTTTTTACTGTCGCAAATTGTAATTGCGCCAGGGATTATCTTTTCTATAGTAAATTATTCAAAAAATATTTTTTTCCTGTCGCAAATTTTAATTGCGCCAAGGATTGCCTTTTCTATAGTAAATTTTTCAAAAATTAATTTTTTACTGTCGCAAATTTTAAATCCGCCAGGGATTGCCTTTTCTACAGTAAATTTTTCAAAAATTAATTTTTTACTGTCGCAAATTTTAATTGCGCCAGGGATTGCCTTTTCTACAGTAAATTTTACAAAAAATAATTTTATACTGTCGCAAATTTTAATTGCGATAGGGATTACCTTTCCTATAGTAAATTATACACAAATTAATTTTTTACTGTCGCTAATTTTAAATATGCCAGGGATTGCCTTTTGTATAGTAAATTTTTCACAAATTAATTTTTTACTGTCGCAAATTTTAAATACGCCAGGGTTTGCCTTTTCTACAGTAAATTATTCACAAATTAATTTTTTACTGTCGCAAATTTTAAATCCGCCAGGGATTGCCTTTTCTACAGTAAATTTTTCAAAAATTAATTTTTTACTGTCGCAAATTTTAATTGCGCCAGGGATTGCCTTTTCTACAGTAAATTTTACAAAAAATAATGTTATACTGTCGCAAATTTTAATTGCGATAGGGATTACCTTTCCTATAGTAAATTATACACAAATTAATTTTTTACTGTCGCTAATTTTAAATATGCCAGGGATTGCCTTTTGTATAGTAAATTTTTCACAAATTAATTTTTTACTGTCGCAAATTTTAAATACGCCAGGGTTTGCCTTTTCTACAGTAAATTATTCACAAATTAATTTTTTACTGTCGCAAATTTTAAATCCGCCAGGGATTGCCTTTTCGATAGTAAATTATTCAAAAAATTATTTTTTACTGTCACAAAATTTAATAGCGCCAGGGATTGCCTTTTCTATAGTAAATTTTGCAAAAACATAATTTTTTACTGTCGCAAATTTTAAATACGCCAGGGATTGCCTTTTCTATAGTAAATTTTTCACAAATTAATTTTTTACTGTCGCAAATTTTAATTACGCCAGGGATTGCCTTTTCTATAGTAAATTTTTCAAGAATTAATTTTTTACTGTCGCAAATTTTAAATCCGCCAGGGATTGCCTTTTCTACAGTAAATTTTTCAAAAATTAATTTTTTACTGTCGCAAATTTTAATTGCGCCAGGGATTGCCTTTTCTACAGTAAATTTTACAAAAAATAATTTTATACTGTCGCAAATTTTAATTGCGCCAGGGATTGCCCTTTCTATAGTAAATTTTTCACAAATTAATTTTTCACTGTCGCAAATTTTACTTACGCCAGGGATTGCCTTTTCTATAGTAAATTTTTCAAAAATTAATTTTTGCTGTCGCAAATTTTAAATCCGCCAGGGATTGCCTTTTCTACAGTAAATTTTTCAAAAATTAGTTTTTTACTGTCGCAAATTTTAATTGCGCCAGTGATTGCCTTTTCTACAGTAAATTTTACAAAAAATAATTTTATACTGTCGCAAATTTTAATTGCGCCAGGGATTGCCTTTTCTACAGTAAATTTTACAAAAAGTAATTTTATACTGTCGCAAATTTTAATTCCGCCAGGGATTGCCTTTTCTACAGTAAATTTTACAAAAAATAATTTTATACTGTCGCAAATTTTAATTGCGCCAGGGATTACCTTTTCTTTAGTAAATTTTTCAAGAAATAATTTTTTACTGTCGCAAATTGTAATTGCGCCAGGGATTATCTTTTCTATTGTAAATTATTCAAAAAATATTTTTTTCCTGTCGCAAATTTTAATTGCGCCAAGGATTTCCTTTTCTACAGTAAATTTTACAAAAAATAATTTTATACTGTCGCAAATTTTAATTGCGCCAGGGATTGCCTTTTCTACAGTAAATTTTACCAAAAGTAATTTTATACTGTCGCAAATTTTAATTCCGCCAGGGATTGCCTTTTGTATAGTAAATTTTTCACAAATTAATTTTTTACTGTCGCAAATTTTAAATACGCCAGGGTTTGCCTTTTCTACAGTAAATTATTCACAAATTAATTTTTTACTGTCGCAAATTTTAAATACGCCAGGGTTTGCCTTTTCTACAGTAAATTATTCACAAATTAATTTTTTACTGTCGCAAATTTTAAATCCGCCAGGGATTGCCTTTTCGATAGTAAATTATTCAAAAAATTATTTTTTACTGTCACAAAATTTAATAGCGCCAGGGATTGCCTTTTCTATAGTAAATTTTGCAAAAACATAATTTTTTATTGTCGCAAATTTTAAATACGCCAGGGATTGCCTTTTCTATAGTAAGTTTTTCACAAATTAATTTTTTACTGTCGCAAATTTTAATTACGCCAGGGATTGCCTTTTCTATAGTAAATTTTTCAAGAATTAATTTTTTACTGTCGCAAATTTTAAATCCGCCAGGGATTGCCTTTTCTACAGTAAATTTTTCAAAAATTAATTTTTTACTGTCGCAAATTTTAATTGCGCCAGGGATTGCCTTTTCTACAGTAAATTTTACAAAAAATAATTTTATACTGTCGCAAATTTTAATTGCGCCAGGGATTGCCCTTTCTATAGTAAATTTTTCACAAATTAATTTTTCACTGTCGCAAATTTTACTTACGCCAGGGATTGCCTTTTCTATAGTAAATTTTTCAAAAATTAATTTTTGCTGTCGCAAATTTTAAATCCGCCAGGGATTGCCTTTTCTACAGAAAATTTTTCAAAAATTAGTTTTTTACTGTCGCAAATTTTAATTGCGCCAGTGATTGCCTTTTCTACAGTAAATTTTACAAAAAATAATTTTATACTGTCGCAAATTTTAATTGCGCCAGGGATTGCCTTTTCTACAGTAAATTTTACAAAAAGTAATTTTATACTGTGGCAAATTTTAATTCCGCCAGGGATTGCCTTTTCTACAGTAAATTTTACAAAAAATAATTTTATACTGTCGCAAATTTTAATTGCGCCAGGGATTACCTTTTCTTTAGTAAATTTTTCAAGAAATAATTTTTTACTGTCGCAAATTGAAATTGCGCCAGGGATTATCTTTTCTATTGTAAATTATTCAAAAAATATTTTTTTCCTGTCGCAAATTTTAATTGCGCCAAGGATTGCCTTTTCTACAGTAAATTTTACAAAAAATAATTTTATACTGTCGCAAATTTTAATTGCGCCAGGGATTGCCTTTTCTACAGTAAATTTTACAAAAAGTAATTTTATACTGTTGCAAATTTTAATTGCGCCAGGGATTGCCTTTTCTACAGTAAATTTTTCACAAATTAATTTTTTACTGTCGCAAATTTTAATTGCGCCAGGGATTACCTTTTCTTTAGTAAATTTTTCAAGAAATAATTTTTTACTGTCGCAAATTGTAATTGCGCCAGGGATTATCTTTTCTATTGTAAATTATTCAAAAAATATTTTTTTCCTGTGGCAAATTTTAATTGCGCCAAGGATTGCCTTTTCTATAGTAAATTTTTCAAAAATTAATTTTTTACTGTCGCAAATTTTAATTGCGCCAGGGATTGCCTTTTCTACAGTACATTTTACAAAAAATAATTTTATACTGTCGCAAATTTTAATTGCGATAGGGATTGCCTTTCCTATAGTAAATTATACACAAATTAATTTTTTACTGTCGCAAATTTTAATTGCGCCAGGGATTGCCTTTTCTACAGTAAATTTTACAAAAAATAATTTTATACTGTCGCAAATTTTAGTTGCGCCAGGGATTGCCTTTTCTACAGTAAATTTTACAAAAAATAATTTTATACTGTCGCAAATTTTAATTGCGCCAGGGATTACCTTTTCTTTAGTAAATTTTTCAAGAAATAATTTTTTACTGTCGCAAATTGTAATTGCGCCAGGGATTATCTTTTCTATAGTAAATTATTCAAAAAATATTTTTTTCCTGTCGCAAATTTTAATTGCGCCAAGGATTGCCTTTTCTATAGTAAATTTTTCAAAAATTAATTTTTTACTGTCGCAAATTTTAAATCCGCCAGGGATTGCCATTTCTACAGTAAATTTTTCAAAAATTAATTTTTTACTGTCGCAAATTTTAATTGCGCCAGGGATTGCCTTTTCTACAGTAAATTTTACAAAAAATAATTTTATACTGTCGCAAATTTTAATTGCGATAGGGATTACCTTTCCTATAGTAAATTATACACAAATTAATTTTTTACTGTCGCTAATTTTAAATATGCCAGGGATTGCCTTTTGTATAGTAAATTTTTCACAAATTAATTTTTTACTGTCGCAAATTTTAAATACGCCAGGGTTTGCCTTTTCTACAGTAAATTATTCACAAATTAATTTTTTACTGTCGCAAATTTTAAATCCGCCAGGGATTGCCTTTTCTACAGTAAATTTTTCAAAAATTAATTTTTTACTGTCGCAAATTTTAATTGCGCCAGGGATTGCCTTTTCTACAGTAAATTTTACAAAAAATAATTTTATACTGTCGCAAATTTTAATTGCGATAGGGATTACCTTTCCTATAGTAAATTATACACAAATTAATTTTTTACTGTCGCTAATTTTAAATATGCCAGGGATTGCCTTTTGTATAGTAAATTTTTCACAAATTAATTTTTTACTGTCGCAAATTTTAAATACGCCAGAGTTTGCCTTTTCTACAGTAAATTATTCACAAATTAATTTTTTACTGTCGCAAATTTTAAATCCGCCAGGGATTGCCTTTTCGATAGTAAATTATTCAAAAAATTATTTTTTACTGTCACAAAATTTAATAGCGCCAGGAATTGCCTTTTCTATAGTAAATTTTGCAAAAACATAATTTTTTACTGTCGCAAATTTTAAATACGCCAGGGATTGCCTTTTCTATAGTAAATTTTTCACAAATTAATTTTTTACTGTCGCAAATTTTAATTACGCCAGGGATTGCCTTTTCTATAGTAAATTTTTCAAGAATTAATTTTTTACTGTCGCAAATTTTAAATCCGCCAGGGATTGCCTTTTCTACAGTAAATTTTTCAAAAATTAATTTTTTATTGTCGCAAATTTTAATTGCGCCAGGGATTGCCTTTTGTACAGTAAATTTTACAAAAAATAATTTTATACTGTCGCAAATTTTAATTGCGCCAGGGATTGCCCTTTCTATAGTAAATTTTTCACAAATTAATTTTTCACTGTCGCAAATTTTACTTACGCCAGGGATTGCCTTTTCTATAGTAAATTTTTCAAAAATTAATTTTTGCTGTCGCAAATTTTAAATCCGCCAGGGATTGCCTTTTCTACAGTAAATTTTTCAAAAATTAGTTTTTTACTGTCGCAAATTTTAATTGCGCCAGTGATTGCCTTTTCTACAGTAAATTTTACAAAAAATAATTTTATACTGTCGCAAATTTTAACTGCGCCAGGGATTGCCTTTTCTACAGTAAATTTTACAAAAAGTAATTTTATACTGTCGCAAATTTTAATTCCGCCAGGGATTGCCTTTTCTACAGTAAATTTTACAAAAAATAATTTTATACTGTCGCAAATTTTAATTGCGCCAGGGATTACCTTTTCTTTAGTAAATTTTTCAAGAAATAATTTTTTACTGTCGCAAATTGTAATTGCGCCAGGGATTATCTTTTCTATTGTAAATTATTCAAAAAATATTTTTTTCCTGTCGCAAATTTTAATTGCGCCAAGGATTGCCTTTTCTACAGTAAATTTTACAAAAAATAATTTTATACTGTCGCAAATTTTAATTGCGCCAGGGATTGCCTTTTCTACAGTAAATTTTACAAAAAGTAATTTTATACTGTCGCAAATTTTAATTCCGCCAGGGATTGCCTTTGGTATAGTAAATTTTTCACAAATTAATTTTTTACTGTCGCAAATTTTAAATACGCCAGGGTTTGCCTTTTCTACAGTAAATTATTCACAAATTAATTTTTTACTGTCGCAAATTTTAAATACGCCAGGGTTTGCCTTTTCTACAGTAAATTATTCACAAATTAATTTTTTACTGTCGCAAATTTTAAATCCGCCAGGGATTGCCTTTTCGATAGTAAATTATTCAAAAAATTATTTTTTACTGTCACAAAATTTAATAGCGCCAGGGATTGCCTTTTCTATAGTAAATTTTGCAAAAACATAATTTTTTACTGTCGCAAATTTTAAATACGCCAGGGATTGCCTTTTCTATAGTAAATTTTTCACAAATTAATTTTTTACTGTCGCAAATTTTAATTACGCCAGGGATTGCCTTTTCTATAGTAAATTTTTCAAGAATTAATTTTTTACTGTCGCAAATTTTAAATCCGCCAGGGATTGCCTTTTCTACAGTAAATTTTTCAAAAATTAATTTTTTACTGTCGCAAATTTTAATTGCGCCAGGGATTGCCTTTTCTACAGTAAATTTTACAAAAAATAATTTTATACTGTCGCAAATTTTAATTGCGCCAGGGATTGCCCTTTCTATAGTAAATTTTTCACAAATTAATTTTTCACTGTCGCAAATTTTACTTACGCCAGGGATTGCCTTTTCTATAGTAAATTTTTCAAAAATTAATTTTTGCTGTCGCAAATTTTAAATCCGCCAGGGATTGCCTTTTCTACAGTAAATTTTTTCAAAAATTAGTTTTTTACTGTCGCAAATTTTAATTGCGCCAGTGATTGCCTTTTCTACAGTAAATTTTACAAAAAATAATTTTATACTGTCGCAAATTTTAATTGCGCCAGGGATTGCCTTTTCTACAGTAAATTTTACAAAAAGTAATTTTATACTGTCGCAAATTTTAATTCCGCCAGGGATTGCCTTTTCTACAGTAAATTTTACAAAAAATAATTTTATACTGTCGCAAATTTTAATTGCGCCAGGGATTACCTTTTCTTTAGTAAATTTTTCAAGAAATAATTTTTTACTGTCGCAAATTGTAATTGCGCCAGGGATTATCTTTTCTATTGTAAATTATTCAAAAAATATTTTTTTCCTGTCGCAAATTTTAATTGCGCCAAGGATTGCCTTTTCTACAGTAAATTTTACAAAAAATAATTTTATACTGTCGCAAATTTTAATTACGCCAGGGATTGCCTTTTCTACAGTAAATTTTACAAAAAGTAATTTTATACTGTCGCAAATTTTAATTCCGCCAGGGATTGCCTTTTCTACAGTAAATTTTACAAAAAATAATTTTATACTGTCGCAAATTTTAATTGCGCCAGGGATTACCTTTTCTTTAGTAAATTTTTCAAGAAATAATTTTTTACTGTCGCAAATTGTAATTGCGCCAGGGATTATCTTTTCTATTGTAAATTATTCAAAAAATATTTTTTTCCTGTCGCAAATTTTAATTGCGCCAAGGATTGCCTTTTCTATAGTAAATTTTTCAAAAATTAATTTTTTGTTGTCGCAAATTTTAAATCCGCCAGGGATTGCCTTTTCTACAGTAAATTTTTCAAAAATTAATTTTTTACTGTCGCAAATTTTAATTGCGCCAGGGATTGCCTTTTCTACAGTAAATTTTTCACAAATTAATTTTTTGTTGTCGCAAATTTTAAATCCGCCAGGGATTGCCTTTTCTACAGTAAATTTTTCAAAAATTAATTTTTTACTGTTGCAAATTTTAATTGCGCCAGGGATTGCCTTTTCTACAGTAAATTTTTCACAAATTAATTTTTTAGTGTCGCAAATTTTAATTACTCCAGGGATTGCCTTTTCTATAGTAAATTTTTCAAAAATTAATTTTTTACTGTCGCAAATTTTAAATCCGCCAGGGATTGCCTTTTCTACAGTAAATTTTTCAAAAATTAATTTTTTACTGTCGCAAATTTTAATTGCGCCAGGGATTGCCTTTTCTACAGTAAATTTTACAAAAAATAATTTTATACTGTCGCAAATTTTAATTGCGCCAGGGATTGCCCTTTCTATAGTAAATTTTACAAAAAGTAATTTTATACTGTCGCAAATTTTAATTCCGCCAGGGATTGCCTTTTCTACAGTAAATTTTACAAAAAATAATTTTATACTGTCGCAAATTTTAATTGCGCCAGGGATTACCTTTTCTTTAGTAAATTTTTCAAGAAATAATTTTTTACTGTCGCAAATTGTAATTGCGCCAGGGATTATCTTTTCTATTGTAAATTATTCAAAAAATATTTTTTTCCTGTCGCAAATTTTAATTGCGCCAAGGATTGCCTTTTCTATAGTAAATTTTTCAAAAATTAATTTTTTGTTGTCGCAAATTTTAAATCCGCCAGGGATTGCCTTTTCTACAGTAAATTTTTCAAAAATTAATTTTTTACTGTCGCAAATTTTAATTGCGCCAGGGATTGCCTTTTCTACAGTAAATTTTTCACAAATTAATTTTTTACTGTCGCAAATTTTAATTACTCCAGGGATTGCCTTTTCTATAGTAAATTTTTCAAAAATTAATTTTTTACTGTCGCAAATTTTAAATCCGCCAGGGATTGCCTTTTCTACAGTAAATTTTTCAAAAATTAATTTTTTACTGTCGCAAATTTTAATTGCGCCAGGGATTGCCTTTTCTACAGTAAATTTTACAAAAAATAATTTTATACTGTCGCAAATTTTAATTGCGCCAGGGATTGCCCTTTCTATAGTAAATTTTTCACAAATTAATTTTTTACTGTCGCAAATTTTACTTACGCCAGGGATTGCCTTTTCTATAGTAAATTTTTCAAAAATTAATTTTTTACTGTCGCAAATTTTAAATCCGCCAGGGATTGCCTTTTCTACAGTAAATTTTTCAAAAACTAATTTTTTACTGTCGCAAATTTTAATTGCGCCAGGGATTGCCTTTTCTACAGTAAATTTTACAAAAAATAATTTTGTACTGTCGCAAATTTTAATTGCGCCAGGGATTGCCTTTTCTATAGTAAATTATTCAAAAAATAATTTTGTACTGTCGCAAATTTTAATTGCGCCAGGGATTGCCTTTTCTATAGTAAATTATTCAAAAAATAATTTTTTACTGTCGCAAATTTTAAATACGCCAGGGATTGCCTTTTCTACAGTAAATTTTTCACAAATTAATTTTTTACTGTCGCAAATTTTAATTGCGGCGGGGATTGCCTTTTCGATAGTAAATTTTTCAAAAATTAATTTTTTACTGTCGCAAATTTTAATAGCGCCAAGGATTGCCTTTTCTATAGTAAATTTTGCAAAAAAATAATTTTTTACTGTCGCAAATTTTAAATACGCCAGGGATTGCCTTTTCTATAGTAAATTTTTCACAAATTAATTTTTTACTGTCGCAAATTTTAATTACGCCAGGGATTGCCTTTTCTATAGTAAATTTTTCAAAAATTAATTTTTTACTGTCGCAAATTTTAAATCCGCCAGGGATTGCCTTTTCTACAGTAAATTTTTCAAAAATTAGTTTTTTACTGTCGCAAATTTTAATTGCGCCAGTGATTGCCTTTTCTACAGTAAATTTTACAAAAAATAATTTTATACTGTCGCAAATTTTAATTGCGCCAGGGATTGCCTTTTCTACAGTAAATTTTACAAAAAGTAATTTTATACTGTCGCTAATTTTAATTCCGCCAGGGATTGCCTTTTCTACAGTAAATTTTAGAAAAAATAATTTTATACTGTCGCAAATTTTAATTGCGCCAGGGATTACCTTTTCTTTAGTAAATTTTTCAAGAAATAATTTTTTACTGTCGCAAATTGTAATTGCGCCAGGGATTATCTTTTCTATAGTAAATTATTCAAAAAATATTTTTTTCCTGTCGCAAATTTTAATTGCGCCAAGGATTGCCTTTTCTATAGTAAATTTTTCAAAAATTAATTTTTTGTTGTCGCAAATTTTAAATCCGCCAGGGATTGCCTTTTCTACAGTAAATTTTTCAAAAATTAATTATTTACTGTCGCAAATTTAATTGCGCCAGGGATTGCCTTTTCTACAGTAAATTTTACAAAAAATAATATTTTATACTGTCGCAAATTTTAATTGCGATAGGGATTGCCTTTCCTATAGTAAATTATACACAAATTAATTTTTTACTGTCGCAAATTTTAATTGCGCCAGGAATTGCCTTTTCTATAGCAAATTATACACAAATTAATTTTTTACTGTCGCTAATCTTAAATATGCCAGGGATTGCCTTTTGTATAGTAAATTTTTCACAAAATTAATTTTTTACTGTCGCAAATTTTAAATACGCCAGGGTTTGCCTTTCTACAGTAAATTATTCACAAATTAATTTTTTACTGTCGCAAATTTTAATTGCGGCAGGGATTGAATTTTCTATAGTAAATTATTCAAAACCTAATTTTTTTAATGTCGCAAATTTTAAATACGCCAGGGATTACCTTTTCTTTAGTAAATTTTTCAAAAATAATTTTTTACTGTCGCAAATTTTAATTCGCGCCAGGGATTGCCTTTTCTATAGTAAATTTTTCACAAATTAATTTTCTACTGTCGCAAATTTTAATTGCGCCAGGGATTGCCTTTTCTATAGTAAATTTTTCAAAAAATTATTTTTTACTGTCGCAAATTTTAAATACGCCAGGGATTGCCATTTCTATAGTAAATTTTGCAAAAAAATAATTTTTTACTCTCGCAAATTGTAAATTGCGCCAGGGATTAACTTTTCTATAGTAAATTTTTCAAAAAATAATTTTTTACTGTCGCAAATTTTAAATACGCCAGGGATTGCCTTTTCTGTAGTAAATTTTGCAAAAAAATAATTTTTTACTGTCGCAAATTGTAATTGCGCCAGGAATTAACTTTTCTATAGTAAATTTTTCAAAAAATAATTTTTTTACTGTCGGAAATTTTAATTGCGCCAGGGATTGCCTTTTCTACAGTAAATTTTTCAAAAATAATTTTTTACTGTCGCAAATTTTAATTGCGGCAGGGATTGCTCTTTTCTATAGTAAATTATTCAAAAAATAATTTTTTACTGTCTCAAATTTTAATTGCGCCAGGGATTGCCTTTTCTATAGTAAATTTTGCAAAAAAATTATTTTTTAATGTCGCAAATTTTAAATACGCCAGGGATTGCCTTTTTCTATAGTAAATTTTTCACAAATTAATTTTTTACTGTCGCAAATTTTAATTACGCCAGGGATTGCCTTTTCTATAGTAAATTTTTCAAAAATTAATTTTTTACTGTCGCAAATTTTAATTGCGCCAGGGATTGCCTTTTCTATAGTAAATTTTGCAAAAAAATAATTTTTTACTGTCGCAAATTTAATTGCGCCAGGGATTGCCTTTTCTACAGTACATTTTACAAAAAATAATTTTATACTGTCGCAAATTTTAATTGCGCCAGGGATTGCCTTTTCTACAGTAAATTTTACAAAAAATAATTTTATACTGTCGCAAATTTTAATTGCGATAGGGATTGCCTTTCCTATAGTAAATTATACACAAATTAATTTTTACTGTGGCAAATTTTAATTGCGCCAGGGATTGCCTTTTCTATAGTAAATTATACACAAATTAATTTTTTACTGTCGCTAATTTTAAATATGCCAGGGATTGCCTTTTGTATAGTAAATTTTTCACAAATTAATTTTTTACTGTCGCAAATTTTAAATACGCCAGGGTTTGCCTTTTCTACAGTAAATTATTCACAAATTAATTTTTTACTGTCGCAAATTTTAATTGCGGCAGGGATTGAATTTTCTATAGTAAATTATTCAAAAACTAATTTTTTAATGTCGCAAATTTTAATTACGCCAGGGATTGCCTTTTCTATAGTAAATTTTTTCACCAAATTAATTTTCTACTGTCGCAAATTTTAATTGCGGCTGGGATTGAATTTTCTACAGTAAATTTTTCAAAAAATAATTTTCTACTGTCGCAAATTTTAATTGCGACAGGGATTGCCTTTTTCTACAGTAAATTTTTTCAAAAAATAATTTTCTACTGTCGCAAATTTTAATTGCGCCAGGGATTGCCTTTTCTACAGTAAATTTTTCAAAAAATAATTTTCTACTGTCGCAAATTTTAATTGCGCCAGGGATTGCCTTTTCTATAGTAAATTATTCAACAAATAATTTTTTTACTGTCGCAAATTTTAATTGCGCCAGGGATTGCCTTTTCTACAGTAAATTTTTCAAAAAATAATTTTTTACTGTCGCAAATTTTAATTGCGGCAGGGGATTGCCTTTTCGATAGTAAATTATTCAAAAAATAATTTTTTACTGTCGCAAATTTTAATAGCGCCAGGGATTGCATTTTCTATAGTAAATTTTGCAAAAAAATAATTTTTTTACTGTCGCAAATTTTAAATACGCCAGGGATTGCCTTTTCTATAGTAAATTTTTCACAAATTAATTTTTTACTGTCGCAAATTTTAATAACGCCAGGGATTGCCTTTTCTATAGTAAATTTTTCAAAAATTAATTTTTTACTGTCGCAAATTTTAAATCCGCCAGGGATTGCCTTTTCTACAGTAAATTTTTTCAAAAATTAATTTTTTACTGTCGCAAATTGTAATTGCGCCAGGGATTAACTTTTCTATAGTAAATTTTTCAAAAAATAATTTTTTACTGTCGGAAATTTTAATTGCGCCAGGGATTGCCTTTTCTACAGTAAAATTTTTCAAAAAATTATTTTTTACTGTCGCAAATTTTAATTGCGGCAGGGATTGCCTTTTCTATAGTAAATTATTCAAAAAATAATTTTTTACTGTCTCAAATTTTAATTGCGCAGGGATTGCCTTTTCTATAGTAAATTTTGCAAAAAAAATTATTTTTTACTGTCGCAAATTTTAAATACGCCAGGGATTGCCTTTTCTATAGTAAATTTTTCACAAATTACATTTTTTACTGTCGCAAATTTTAATTACGCCAGGGATTGCCTTTTCTTTAGTAAATTTTTCAAGAAATAATTTTTTACTGTCGCAAATTGTAATTGCGCCAGGTATTATCTTTTCTATAGTAAATTATTCAAAAAATATTTTTTTCCTGTCGCAAATTTTAAATACGCCAGGGATTGCCATTTCTATAGTAAATTTTGCAAAAAAATAATTTTTTACTGTCGCAAATTGTAATTGCGCCAGGGATTACCTTTTCTATAGTAAATTTTTTACTGTCGCAAATTTTAAATACGCCAGGGATTGCCTTTTCTGTAGTAAATTTTGCAACAAAATAATTTTTTACTGTCGCAAATTGTAATTGCGCCAGGGATTAACTTTTCTATAGTAAATTTTTCAAAAAATAATTTTTTACTGTCGGAAATTTTAATTGCGCCAGGGATTGCCTTTTCTACAGTAAAATTTTCAAAAAATAATTTTTTACTGTCGCAAATTTTAATTGCGGCAGGGATTGCCTTTTCTATAGTAAATTATTCAAAAAATAATTTTTTACTGTCTCAAATTTTAATTGCGCCAGGGATTGCCTTTTCTATAGTAAATTTTGCAAAAAAATTATTTTTTACTGTCGCAAATTTTAAATACGCCAGGGATTGCCTTTTCTATAGTAAATTTTTCACAAATTAATTTTTTACTGTCGCAAATTTTAATTACGCCAGGGATTGCCTTTTCTATAGTAAATTTTTCAAAAATTAATTTTTTACTGTCGCAAATTTTAATTGCGCCAGGGATTGCCTTTTCTATAGTAAATTTTGCAAAAAAATAATTTTTTACTGTCGCAAATTTTAATTGCGCCAGGGATTGCCTTTTCTACAGTACATTTTACAAAAAATAATTTTATACTGTCGCAAATTTTAATTGCGATAGGGATTGCCTTTCCTATAGTAAATTATACACAAATTAATTTTTTACTGTCGCAAATTTTAATTGCGCCAGGGATTGCCTTTTCTACAGGAAATTTTCCAAAAAATAATTTTATACTGTCGCAAATTTTAGTTGCGCCAGGGATTGCCTTTTCTGTAGTAAATTTTGCAAAAAAATAATTTTTTACTGTCGCAAATTGTAATTGCGCCAGGGATTAACTTTTCTATAGTAAATTTTTCAAAAAATAATTTTTTACTGTCGGAAATTTTAATTGCGCCAGGGATTGCCTTTTCTACAGTAAATTTTTCAAAAAATTATTTTTTACTGTCGCAAATTTTAATTGCGGCAGGGATTGCCTTTTCTATAGTAAATTATTCAAAAAATAATTTTTTTACTGTCTCAAATTTTAATTGCGCCAGGGATTGCCTTTTCTATAGTAAATTTTGCAAAAAAATTATTTTTTACTGTCGCAAATTTTAAATACGCCAGGGATTGCCTTTTCTATAGTAAATTTTTCACAAATTAATTTTTTACTGTCGCAAATTTTAATTACGCCAGGGATTGCCTTTTCTATAGTAAATTTTTCAAAAATTAATTTTTTACTGTCGCAAATTTTAATTGCGCCAGGGATTGCCTTTTCTATAGTAAATTTTGCAAAAAAATAATTTTTTACTGTCGCAAATTTTAATTGCGCCAGGGATTGCCTTTTCTACAGTACATTTTACAAAAATAATTTTATACTGTCTTAAATTTTAATTGCGATAGGGATTGCCTTTCCTATAGTAAATTATACACAAATTAATTTTTTACTGTCGCAAATTTTAATTGCGCCAGGGATTGCCTTTTCTACAGTAAATTTTACAAAAAATAATTTTATACTGTCGCAAATTTTAGCTGCGCCAGGGATAGCTTTTTCTACAGTAAATTTTACAAAAAATAATTTTATACTGTCGCAAATTTTAATTGCGCCAGGGATTACCTTTTCTTTAGTAAATTTTTCAAGAAATAATTTTTTATTGTCGCAAATTGTAATTGCGCCAGGGATTATCTTTTCTATAGTAAATTATTCAAAAATTTTTTTTTCCTGTCGCAAATTTTAATTGCGCCAAGGATTGCCTTTTCTATAGTAAATTTTTCAAAAATTAATTTTTTACTGTCGCAAATTTTAAATCCGCCAGGGATTGCCTTTTCTACAGTAAATTTTTCAAAAATTAATTTTTTACTGTCGCAAATTTTAATTGCGCCAGGGATTGCCTTTTCTACAGTAAATTTTACAAAAAATAATTTTATACTGTCGCAAATTTTAATTGCGATAGGGATTGCCTTTCCTATAGTAAATTATACACAAATTAATTTTTTACTGTCGCAAATTTTAATTGCGCCAGGGATTGCCTTTTCTATAGTAAATTATACACAAATTAATTTTTTACTGTCGCTAATTTTAAATATGCCAGGGATTGCCTTTTGTATAGTAAATTTTTCACAAATTAATTTTTTACTGTCGCAAATTTTAATTACGCCAGGGATTGCCTTTTCTATAGTAAATTTTTCAAAAATTAATTTTTTACTGTCGCAAATTTTAATTGCGCTAGGGATTGCCTTTTCTATAGTAAATTTTGCAAAAAAATAATTTTTTACTGTCGCAAATTTTAATTGCGCCAGGGATTGCCTTTTCTACAGTACATTTTACAAAAAATAATTTTATACTGTCGCAAATTTTAATTGCGATAGGGATTGCCTTTCCTATAGTAAATTATACACAAATTAATTTTTTACTGTCGCAAATTTTAATTGCGCCAGGGATTGCCTTTTCTACAGGAAATTTTCCAAAAAATAATTTTATACTGTCGCAAATTTTAGTTGCGCCAGGGATTGCCTTTTCTGTAGTAAATTTTGCAAAAAAATAATTTTTTACTGTCGCAAATTGTAATTGCGCCAGGGATTAACTTTTCTATAGTAAATTTTTCAAAAAATAATTTTTTACTGTCGGAAATTTTAATTGCGCCAGGGATTGCCTTTTCTACAGTAAATTTTTCAAAAAATTATTTTTTACTGTCGCAAATTTGAATTGCGGCAGGGATTGCCTTTTCTATAGTAAATTATTCAAAAAATAATTTTTTACTGTCTCAAATTTTAATTGCGCCAGGGATTGCCTTTTCTATAGTAAATTTTGCAAAAAAATTATTTTTTACTGTCGCAAATTTTAAATACGCCAGGGATTGCCTTTTCTATAGTAAATTTTTCACAAATTAATTTTTTACTGTCGCAAATTTTAATTACGCCAGGGATTGCCTTTTCTATAGTAAATTTTTCAAAAATTAATTTTTTACTGTCGCAAATTTTAATTGCGCCAGGGATTGCCTTTTCTATAGTAAATTTTGCAAAAAAATAATTTTTTACTGTCGCAAATTTTAATTGCGCCAGGGATTGCCTTTTCTACAGTACATTTTACAAAAATAATTTTATACTGTCTTAAATTTTAATTGCGATAGGGATTGCCTTTCCTATAGTAAATTATACACAAATTAATTTTTTACTGTCGCAAATTTTAATTGCGCCAGGGATTGCCTTTTCTACAGTAAATTTTACAAAAAATAATTTTATACTGTCGCAAATTTTAGCTGCGCCAGGGATAGCTTTTTCTACAGTAAATTTTACAAAAAATAATTTTATACTGTCGCAAATTTTAATTGCGCCAGGGATTACCTTTTCTTTAGTAAATTTTTCAAGAAATAATTTTTTATTGTCGCAAATTGTAATTGCGCCAGGGATTATCTTTTCTATAGTAAATTATTCAAAAATTTTTTTTTCCTGTCGCAAATTTTAATTGCGCCAAGGATTGCCTTTTCTATAGTAAATTTTTCAAAAATTAATTTTTTACTGTCGCAAATTTTAAATCCGCCAGGGATTGCCTTTTCTACAGTAAATTTTTCAAAAATTAATTTTTTACTGTCGCAAATTTTAATTGCGCCAGGGATTGCCTTTTCTACAGTAAATTTTACAAAAAATAATTTTATACTGTCGCAAATTTTAATTGCGCCAGGGATTGCCTTTTCTATAGTAAATTATACACAAATTAATTTTTTACTGTCGCTAATTTTAAATATGCCAGGGATTGCCTTTTGTATAGTAAATTTTTCACAAATTAATTTTTTACTGTCGCAAATTTTAAATACGCCAGGGTTTGCCTTTTCTACAGTAAATTATTCACAAATTAATTTTTTACTGTCGCAAATTTTAATTGCGGCAGGGATTGAATTTTCTATAGTAAATTATTCAAAAACTAATTTTTTAATGTCGCAAATTTTAATTACGCCAGGGATTGCCTTTTCTATAGTAAATTTTTCACAAATTAATTTTCTACTGTCGCAAATTTTAATTGCGGCTGGGATTGAATTTTCTACAGTAAATTTTTCAAAAAATAATTTTCTACTGTCGCAAATTTTAATTGCGACACGGATTGCCTTTTCTACAGTAAATTTTTCAAAAAATAATTTTCTAGTGTCGCAAATTTTAATTGCGCCAGGGATTGCCTTTTCTACAGTAAATTTTTCAAAAAATAATTTTCTACTGTCGCAAATTTTAATTGCGCCAGGGATTGCCTTTTCTATAGTAAATTATTCAACAAATAATTTTTTACTGTCGCAAATTTTAATTGCGCCAGGGATTGCCTTTTCTACAGTAAATTTTTCAAAAAATAATTTTTTACTGTCGCAAATTTTAATTGCGGCAGGGATTGCCTTTTCGATAGTAAATTATTCAAAAAATAATTTTTTACTGTCGCAAATTTTAATAGCGCCAGGGATTGCCTTTTCTATAGTAATTTAGTAAAATTTTGCAAAAAATTAATTTTTTACTGTCGCAAATTGTAATTGCGCCAGGGATTAACTTTTCTATAGTAAATTTTTCAAAAAATAATTTTTTACTGTCGGAAATTTTAATTGCGCCAGGGATTGCCTTTTCTACAGTAAATTTTTCAAAAAATAATTTTTTTCTGTCGCAAATTTTAATTGCGGCAGGGATTGCCTTTTCTATAGTAAATTATTCAAAAAATAATTTTTTACTGTCTCAAATTTTAATTGCGCCAGGGATTGCCTTTTCTATAGTAAATTTTGCCTTTTCTATAGTAAATTTTTCACAAATTAATTTTTTACTGTCGCAAATTTTAATTACGCCAGGGATTGCCTTTTCTTTAGTAAATTTTTCAAGAAATAATTTTTTACTGTCGCAAATTGTAATTGCGCCAGGGATTATCTTTTCAATAGTAAATTATTCAAAAAATATTTTTTTCCTGTCGCAAATTTTAAATACGCCAGGGATTGCCATTTCTATAATAAATTTTGCAAAAAAATATTTTTTTACTGTCGCAAATTGTAATTGCGCCAGGGATTACCTTTTCTATAGTAAATTTTTCAAAAAATAATTTTTTACTGTCGCAAATTTTAAATACGCCACGGATTGCCTTTTCTGTAGTAAATTTTGCAAAAAAATAATTTTTTACTGTCGCAAATTGTAATTGCGCCAGGGATTAACTTTTCTATAGTAAATTTTTCAAAAAATAATTTTTTACTGTCGGAAATTTTAATTGCGCCAGGGATTGCCTTTTCTACAGTAAATTTTTCAAAAAATAATTTTTTACTGTCGCAAATTTTAATTGCGGCAGGGATTGCCTTTTCTATAGTAAATTATTCAAAAAATAATTTTTTACTGTCTCAAATTTTAATTGCGCCAGGGATTGCCTTTTCTATAGTAAATTTTGCAAAAAAATTATTTTTTACTGTCGCAAATTTTAAATACCCCAGGGATTGCCTTTTCTATAGTAAATTTTTCACAAATTAATTTTTTACTGTCGCAAATTTTAATTACGTCAGGGATTGCCTTTTCTATAGTAAATTTTTCAAAAATTAATTTTTTACTGTCGCAAATTTTAATTGCGCCAGGGATTGCCTTTTCTATAGTAAATTTTGCAAAAAAATAATTTTTTACTGTCGCAAATTTTAATTGCGCCAGGGATTGCCTTTTCTACAGTACATTTTACAAAAAATAATTTTATACTGTCGCAAATTTTAATTGCGATAGGGATTGCCTTTCCTATAGTAAATTATACACAAATTAATTTTTTAATTGCGCCAGGGATTGCCTTTTCTACAGTAAATTTTACAAAAAATAATTTTATACTGTCGCAAATTTTAGTTGCGCCAGGGATTGCCTTTTCTACAGTAAATTTTACAAAAAATAATTTTATACTGTCGCAAATTTTAACTGCGCCAGGGATTACCTTTTCTTTAGTAAATTTTTCAAGAAATAATTTTTTACTGTCGCAAATTGTAATTGCGCCAGGGATTATCTTTTCTATAGTAAATTATTCAAAAAATATTTTTTTCCTGTCGCAAATTTAATTGCGCCAAGGATTGCCTTTTCTATAGTAAATTTTTCAAAAATTAATTTTTTACTGTCGCAAATTTTAAATCCGCCAGGGATTGCCTTTTCTACAGTAAATTTTTCAAAATTAATTTTTTACTGTCGCAAATTTTAATTGCGCCAGGGATTGCCTTTTCTACAGTAAATTTTACAAAAAATAATTTTATACTGTCGCAAATTTTAATTGCGATAGGGATTGCCTTTCCTATAGTAAATTATACACAAATTAATTTTTTACTGTCGCAAATTTTAATTGCGCCAGGGATTGCCTTTTCTATAGTAAATTATACACAAATTAATTTTTTACTTTCGCTAATTTTAAATATGCCAGGGATTGGCTTTTGTATAGTAAATTTTTCACAAATTAATTTTTTACTGTCGCAAATTTTAAATACGCCAGGGTTTGCCTTTTCTACAGTAAATTATTCACAAATTAATTTTTTACTGTCGCAAATTTTAATTGCGGCAGGGATTGAATTTTCTATAGTAAATTATTCAAAAACTAATTTTTTAATGTCGCAAATTTTAATTACGCCAGGGATTGCCTTTTCTATAGTAAATTTTTCACAAATTAATTTTCTACTGTCGCAAATTTTAATTGCGGCTGGGATTGAATTTTCTACAGTAAATTTTTCAAAAAATAATTTTCTACTGTCGCAAATTTTAATTGCGACAGGGATTGCCTTTTCTACAGTAAATTTTTGAAAAAATAATTTTCTACTGTCGCAAATTTTAATTGCGCCAGGGATTGCCTTTTCTACAGTAAATTTTTCAAAAAATAATTTTCTACTGTCGCAAATTTTAATTGCGCCAGGGATTGCCTTTTCTACAGTAAATTTTACAAAAAATAATTTTTTACTGTCGCAAATTTTAATTGCGCCAGGGATTGCCTTTTCTACAGTAAATTTTACAAAAAATAATTTTATACTGTCGCAAATTTTAATTCCGAGAGGGATTGCCTTTTCTACAGTAAATTTTACAAAAAATAATTTTATACTGTCGCAAATTTTAATTGCGCCAGGGATTACCTTTTCTTTAGTAAATTTTTCAAGAAATAATTTTTTACTGTCGCAAATTGTAATTGCGACAGGGATTATCTTTTCTATAGTAAATTATTCAAAAATTATTTTTTTCCTGTCGAAAATTTTAATTGCGCCAAGGATTGCCTTTTCTATAGTAAATTTTTCAAAAATTAATTTTTTACTGTCGCAAATTTTAAATCCGCCAGGGATTGCCTTTTCTACAGTAAATTTTCAAAAATTAATTTTTTACTGTCGCAAATTTTAATTGCGCCAGGGATTGCCTTTTCTACAGTAAATTTTTCACAAATTAATTTTATACTGTCGCAAATTTTAATTGCGATAGGGATTGCCTTTCCTATAGTAAATTATACACAAATTAATTTTTTACTGTCGCAAATTTTAATTGCGCCAGGGATTGCCTTTTCTATAGTAAATTATACACAAATTATTTTTTTTCCTGTCGCTAATTTTAAATATGCCAGGGATTGCCTTTTGTATAGTAAATTTTTCACAAATTAATTTTTTACTGTCGCAAATTTTAAACACGCCAGGGTTTGCCTTTCTACAGTAAATTATTCACAAATTAATTTTTTACTGTCGCAAATTTTAATTGCGGCAGGGATTGAATTTTCTATAGTAAATTATTCAAAAACTAATTTTTTAATGTCGCAAATTTTAATTACGCCAGGGATTGTCTTTTCTATAGTAAATTTTTCAAAATTTAATTTTATACTGTCGCAAATTTTAAATACGCCAGGGATTACCTTTTTCTATAGTAAATTTTTCAAAATTTAATTTAATACTGTCGCAAATTTTAAATACGCCAGGGATTACCTTTTTTTAGTAAATTTTTCAAAAAATAATTTTTTACTGTCGCAAATTTTAATTGCGCCAGGGATTGCCTTTTCTACAGTAAATTTTACAAAAAATAATTTTATACTGTCGCAAATTTAATTGCGATAGGGATTGCCTTTCCTATAGTAAATTATACACAAATTAATTTTTTACTGTCGCAAATTTTAATTGCGCCAGGGATTGCCTTTCTATAGTAAATTATACACAAATTAATTTTTTACTGTCGCTAATTTTAAATATGCCAGGGATTGCCTTTTGTATAGTAAATTTTTCACAAATTAATTTTTTACTGTCGCAAATTTTAAATACGCCAGGGTTTGCCTTTTCTACAGTAAATTATTCACAAATTAATTTTTTACTGTCGCAAATTTTAATTGCGGCAGGGCTTGAATTTTCTATAGTAAATTATTCAAAAACTAATTTTTTAATGTCGCAAATTTTAATTACGCCAGGGATTGCCTTTTCTATAGTAAATTTTTCACAAATTAATTTTCTACTGTCGCAAATTTTAATTGCGGCTGGGATTGAATTTTCTACAGTAAATTTTTCAAAAAATAATTTTCTACTGTCGCAAATTTTAATTGCGACAGGGATTGCCTTTTCTACAGTAAATTTTTGAAAAAATAATTTTCTACTGTCGCAAATTTTAATTGCGACAGGGATTGCCTTTTCTACAGTAAATTTTTCAAAAATAATATTCTACTGTCGCAAATTTTAATTGCGCCAGGGATTGCCTTTTCTACAGTAAATTTTACAAAAAATAATTTTATACTGTCGCAAATTTTAATTGCGCCAGGGATTGCCTTTTCTACAGTAAATTTTACAAAAAATAATTTTATACTGTCGCAAATTTTAATTCCGAGAGGGATTGCCTTTTCTACAGTAAATTTTACAAAAAATAATTTTATACTGTCGCAAATTTTAATTGCGCCAGGGATTACCTTTTCTTTAGTAAATTTTTCAAGAAATAATTTTTTACTGTCGCAAATTGTAATTGCGCCAGGGATTATCTTTTCTATAGTAAATTATTCAAAAATTATTTTTTTCCTGTCGCAAATTTTAATTGCGCCAAGGATTGCCTTTTCTATAGTAAATTTTTCAAAAATTAATTTTTTACTGTCGCAAATTTTAAATCCGCCAGGGATTGCCTTTTCTACAGTAAATTTTTCAAAAATTAATTTTTTACTGTCGCAAATTTTAATTGCGCCAGGGATTGCCTTTTCTACAGTAAATTTTACAAAAAATAATTTTATACTGTCGCAAATTTTAATTGCGATAGGGATTGCCTTTCCTATAGTAAATTATACACAAATTAATTTTTTACTGTCGCAAATTTTAATTGCGCCAGGGATTGCCTTTTCTATAGTAAATTATACACAAATTAATTTTTTACTGTCGCTAATTTTAAATATGCCAGGGATTGGCTTTTGTATAGTAAATTTTTCACAAATTAATTTTTTACTGTCGCAAATTTTAAATACGCCAGGGTTTGCCTTTTCTACAGTAAATTATTCACAAATTAATTTTTTACTGTCGCAAATTTTAATTGCGGCAGGGATTGAATTTTCTATAGTAAATTATTCAAAAACTAATTTTTTAATGTCGCAAATTTTAATTACGCCAGGGATTGCCTTTTCTATAGTAAATTTTTCACAAATTAATTTTCTACTGTCGCAAATTTTAATTGCGGCTGGGATTGAATTTTCTACAGTAAATTTTTCAAAAAATAATTTTCTACTGTCGCAAATTTTAATTGCGACAGGGATTGCCTTTTCTACAGTAAATTTTTGAAAAAATAATTTTCTACTGTCGCAAATTTTAATTGCGCCAGGGATTGCCTTTTCTACAGTAAATTTTTCAAAAAATAATTTTCTACTGTCGCAAATTTTAATTGCGCCAGGGATTGCCTTTTCTACAGTAAATTTTACAAAAAATAATTTTTTACTGTCGCAAATTTTAATTGCGCCAGGGATTGCCTTTTCTACAGTAAATTTTACAAAAAATAATTTTATACTGTCGCAAATTTTAATTCCGAGAGGGATTGCCTTTTCTACAGTAAATTTTACAAAAAATAATTTTATACTGTCGCAAATTTTAATTGCGCCAGGGATTACCTTTTCTTTAGTAAATTTTTCAAGAAATAATTTTTTACTGTCGCAAATTGTAATTGCGACAGGGATTATCTTTTCTATAGTAAATTATTCAAAAATTATTTTTTTCCTGTCGAAAATTTTAATTGCGCCAAGGATTGCCTTTTCTATAGTAAATTTTTCAAAAATTAATTTTTTACTGTCGCAAATTTTAAATCCGCCAGGGATTGCCTTTTCTACAGTAAATTTTTCAAAAATTAATTTTTTACTGTCGCAAATTTTAATTGCGCCAGGGATTGCCTTTTCTACAGTAAATTTTCACAAATTAATTTTATACTGTCGCAAATTTTAATTGCGATAGGGATTGCCTTTCCTATAGTAAATTATACACAAATTAATTTTTTACTGTCGCAAATTTTAATTGCGCCAGGGATTGCCTTTTCTATAGTAAATTATACACAAATTATTTTTTTTCCTGTCGCTAATTTTAAATATGCCAGGGATTGCCTTTTGTATAGTAAATTTTTCACAAATTAATTTTTTACTGTCGCAAATTTTAAATACGCCAGGGTTTGCCTTTCTACAGTAAATTATTCACAAATTAATTTTTTACTGTCGCAAATTTTAATTGCGGCAGGGATTGAATTTTCTATAGTAAATTATTCAAAAACTAATTTTTTAATGTCGCAAATTTTAATTACGCCAGGGATTGTCTTTTCTATAGTAAATTTTTCAAAATTTAATTTTATACTGTCGCAAATTTTAAATACGCCAGGGATTACCTTTTCTATAGTAAATTTTTCAAAATTTAATTTTATACTGTCGCAAATTTTAAATACGCCAGGGATTACCTTTTTTTAGTAAATTTTTCAAAAAATAATTTTTTACTGTCGCAAATTTTAATTGCGCCAGGGATTGCCTTTTCTACAGTAAATTTTACAAAAAATAATTTTATACTGTCGCAAATTTTAATTGCGATAGGGATTGCCTTTCCTATAGTAAATTATACACAAATTAATTTTTTACTGTCGCAAATTTTAATTGCGCCAGGGATTGCCTTTTCTATAGTAAATTATACACAAATTAATTTTTTACTGTCGCTAATTTTAAATATGCCAGGGATTGCCTTTTGTATAGTAAATTTTTCACAAATTAATTTTTTACTGTCGCAAATTTTAAATACGCCAGGGTTTGCCTTTTCTACAGTAAATTATTCACAAATTAATTTTTTACTGTCGCAAATTTTAATTGCGGCAGGGCTTGAATTTTCTATAGTAAATTATTCAAAAACTAATTTTTTAATGTCGCAAATTTTAATTACGCCAGGGATTGCCTTTTCTATAGTAAATTTTTCACAAATTAATTTTCTACTGTCGCAAATTTTAATTGCGGCTGGGATTGAATTTTCTACAGTAAATTTTTCAAAAAATAATTTTCTACTGTCGCAAATTTTAATTGCGACAGGGATTGCCTTTTCTACAGTAAATTTTTGAAAAAATAATTTTCTACTGTCGCAAATTTTAATTGCGACAGGGATTGCCTTTTCTACAGTAAATTTTTCAAAAAATAATATTCTACTGTCGCAAATTTTAATTGCGCCAGGGATTGCCTTTTCTACAGTAAATTTTACAAAAAATAATTTTATACTGTCGCAAATTTTAATTGCGCCAGGGATTGCCTTTTCTACAGTAAATTTTACAAAAAATAATTTTATACTGTCGCAAATTTTAATTCCGAGAGGGATTGCCTTTTCTACAGTAAATTTTACAAAAAATAATTTTATACTGTCGCAAATTTTAATTGCGCCAGGGATTACCTTTTCTTTAGTAAATTTTTCAAGAAATAATTTTTTACTGTCGCAAATTGTAATTGCGCCAGGGATTATCTTTTCTATAGTAAATTATTCAAAAATTATTTTTTTCCTGTCGCAAATTTTAATTGCGCCAAGGATTGCCTTTTCTATAGTAAATTTTTCAAAAATTAATTTTTTACTGTCGCAAATTTTAAATCCGCCAGGGATTGCCTTTTCTACAGTAAATTTTTCAAAAATTAATTTTTTACTGTCGCAAATTTTAATTGCGCCAGGGATTGCCTTTTCTACAGTGAATTTTTCACAAATTAATTTTATACTGTCGCAAATTTTAATTGCGATAGGGATTGCCTTTCCTATAGTAAATTATACACAAATTAATTTTTTACTGTCGCAAATTTTAATTGCTCCAGGGATTGCCTTTTCTATAGTAAATTATACACAAATTATTTTTTTTCCTGTCGCTAATTTTAAATATGCCAGGGATTGCCTTTTGTATAGTAAATTTTTCACAAATTAATTTTTTACTGTCGCAAATTTTAAATACGCCAGGGTTTGCCTTTCTACAGTAAATTATTCACAAATTAATTTTTTACTGTCGCAAATTTTAATTGCGGCAGGGATTGAATTTTCTATAGTAAATTATTCAAAAACTAATTTTTTAATGTCGCAAATTTTAATTACGCCAGGGATTGCCTTTTCTATAGTAAATTTTTCAAAATTTAATTTTATACTGTCGCAAATTTTAAATACGCCAGGGATTACCTTTTCTATAGTAAATTTTTCAAAATTTAATTTTATACTGTCGCAAATTTTAAATACGCCAGGGATTACCTTTTCTTTAGTAAATTTTTCAAAAAATAATTTTTTACTGTCGCAAATTTTAATTGCGCCAGGGATTGCCTTTTCTATAGTAAATTTTTCACAAATTAATTTTCTACTGTCGCAAATTTTAATTGCGCCAGGGATTGCCTTTTCTATAGTAAATTTTTCAAAAAATTATTTTTTACTGTCGCAAATTTTAAATACGCCAGGGATTGCCATTTCTATAGTAAATTTTGCAAAAAAATAATTTTTTACTGTCGCAAATTGTAATTGCGCCAGGGATTACCTTTTCTATAGTAAATTTTTCAAAAAATAATTTTTTACTGTCGCAAATTTTAAATACGCCAGGGATTGCCTTTTCTGTAGTAAATTTTGCAAAAAAATAATTTTTTACTGTCGCAAATTGTAATTGCGCCAGGGATTAACTTTTCTATAGTAAATTTTTCAAAAAATAATTTTTTACTGTCGGAAATTTTAATTGCGCCAGGGATTGCCTTTTCTACAGTAAATTTTTCAAAAAATAATTTTTTACTGTCGCAAATTTTAATTGCGGCAGGGATTGCCTTTTCTATAGTAAATTATTCAAAAAATAATTTTTTACTGTCTCAAATTTTAATTGCGCCAGGGATTGCCTTTTCTATAGTAAATTTTGCAAAAAAATTATTTTTTACTGTCGCAAATTTTAAATACGCCAGGGATTGCCTTTTCTATAGTAAATTTTTCACAAATTAATTTTTTACTGTCGTAAATTTTAATTACGCCAGGGATTGCCTTTTCTATAGTAAATTTTTCAAAAATTAATTTTTTACTGTCGCAAATTTTAATTGCGCCAGGGACTGCCTTTTCTATAGTAAATTTTGCAAAAAAATAATTTTTTACTGTCGCAAATTTTAATTGCGCCAGGGAATGCCTTTTCTACAGTAAATTATTCAAAAAATAATTTTTTACTGTCGCAAATTTTAAATACGCCAGGGATTGCCTTTTCTGTAGTAAATTTTGCAAAAAAATAATTTTTTACTGTCGCAAATTGTAACTGCGCCAGGTATTAACTTTTCTATAGTAAATTTTTCAAAAAATAATTTTTTACTGTCGGAAATTTTAATTGCGCCAGGGATTGCCTTTTCTACAGTAAATTTTTCAAAAAATAATTTTTTACTGTCGCAAATTTTAATTGCGGCAGGGATTGCCTTTTCTATAGTAAATTATTCAAAAAATAATTTTTTACTGTCTCAAATTTTAATTGCGCCAGGGATTGCCTTTTCTATAGTAAATTTTGCAAAAAAATTATTTTTTACTGTCGCAAATTTTAAATATGCCAGGGATTGCCTTTTCTATAGTAAATTTTTCACAAATTAATTTTTTACTGTCGCAAATTTTAATTACGCCAGGGATTGCCTTTTCTATAGTAAAGTTTTCAAAAATTAATTTTTTACTGTCGCTAATTTTAAATATGCCAGGGATTGCATTTTGTATAGTAAATTTTTCACAAATTAATTTTTTACTGTCGCAAATTTTAATACGCCAGGGTTTGCCTTTTCTACAGTAAATTATTCACAAATTAATTTTTTACTGTCGCAATTTTAATTGCGGCAGCGATTGAATTTTCTATAGTAAATTATTCAAAAACTAATTTTTTAATGTCGCAAATTTTAATTACGCCAGGGATTGCCTTTTCTATAGTAAATTTTTCACAAATTAATTTTCTACTGTCGCAAATTTTAATTGCGCCAGGGATTGCCTTTTCTACAGTAAATTTAACAAAAAATAATTTTATACTGTCGCAAATTTTAATTGCGCCAGGGATTGCCTTTTCTACAGTAAATTTTTCAAAAAATAATTTTCTACTGTCGCAAATTTTAATTGCGCCAGGGATTGCCTTTTCTACAGTAAATTTTACAAAAAATAATTTTATACTGTCCCAAATTTTAATTGCGCCAGGGATTGCCTTTTCTACAGTAAATTTTACAAAAAATAATTTTATACTGTCGCAAATTTTAATTCCGCCAGGGATTGCCTTTTCTACAGTAAATTTTACAAAAAATAATTTTATACTGTCGCAAATTTTAATTGCGCCA
The DNA here is from genome assembly GCA_963930735.1 of Dioctria linearis. Classification (NCBI taxonomy): domain Eukaryota; kingdom Metazoa; phylum Arthropoda; class Insecta; order Diptera; family Asilidae; genus Dioctria; species Dioctria linearis. The sequence goes on from CAWVNZ010001367.1 coordinate 130,708, forward strand.
GGGATTACCTTTTCTTTAGTAAATTTTTAAAGAAATAATTTTTTACTGTCGCAAATTGTAATTGCGCCAGGGATTATCTTTTCTATAGTAAATTATTCAAAAAATATTTTTTTCCTGTCGGAAATTTTAATTGCGCCAAGGATTGCCTTTTCTATAGTAAATTTTTCAAAAATTAATTTTTTACTGTCGCAAATTTTAAATCCGCCAGGGATTGCCTTTTCTACAGTAAATTTTTCAAAAATTAATTTTTTACTGTCGCAAATTTTAATTGCGCCAGGGATTGCCTTTTCTACAGTAAATTTTACAAAAAATAATTTTATAACTGTCGCAAATTTTAATTGCGATAGGGATTGCCTTTCCTATAGTAAATTATACACAAATTAATTTTTTACTGTCGCAAATTTTAATTGCGCCAGGGATTGCCTTTTCTATAGTAAATTATACACAAATTAATTTTTTACTGTCGCTAATTTTAAATATGCCAGGGATTGCCTTTTGTATAGTAAATTTTTCACAAATTAATTTTTTACTGCCGCAAATTTTAAATACGCCAGGGTTTGCCTTTCTACAGTAAATTATTCACAAATTAATTTTTTACTGTCGCAAATTTTAATTGCGGCAGGGATTGAATTTTCTATAGTAAATTATTCAAAAACTAATTTTTTAATGTCGCAAATTTTAATTACGCCAGGGATTGCCTTTTCTATAGTAAATTTTTCAAAATTTAATTTTATACTGTCGCAAATTTTAAATACGCCAGGGATTACCTTTTCTATAGTAAAATTTTCAAAATTTAATTTTATACTGTCGCAAATTTTTAATACGCCAGGGATTACCTTTTCTTTAGTAAATTTTTCAAAAAATAATTTTTTACTGTCGCAAATTTTAATTGCGCCAGGGATTGCCTTTTCTATAGTAAATTTTTCACAAATTAATTTTCTACTGTCGCAAATTTTAATTGCGCCAGGGATTGCCTTTTCTATAGTAAATTTTTCAAAACTGTCGCAAAATTTAATTTTATACTGTCGCAAATTTTAAATACGCCAGGGATTACCTTTTCTTTAGTAAATTTTTCAAAAAATAATTTTTTACTGTCGCAAATTTTAATTGCGCCAGGGATTGCCTTTTCTACAGTAAATTTTACAAAAAATAATTTTATACTGTCGCAAATTTTAATTGCGATAGGGATTGCCTTTCCTATAGTAAATTATACACAAATTAATTTTTTACTGTCGCAAATTTTAATTGCGCCAGGGATTGCCTTTTCTATAGTAAATTATACACAAATTAATTTTTTACTGTCGCTAATTTTAAATATGCCAGGGATTGCCTTTTGTATAGTAAATTTTTCACAAATTAATTTTTTACTGTCGCAAATTTTAAATACGCCAGGGTTTGCCTTTTCTACAGTAAATTATTCACAAATTAATTTTTTACTGTCGCAAATTTTAATTGCGGCAGGGCTTGAATTTTCTATAGTAAATTATTCAAAAACTAATTTTTTAATGTCGCAAATTTTAATTACGCCAGGGATTGCCTTTTCTATAGTAAATTTTTCACAAATTAATTTTCTACTGTCGCAAATTTTAATTGCGGCTGGGATTGAATTTTCTACAGTAAATTTTTCAAAAAATAATTTTCTACTGTCGCAAATTTTAATTGCGACAGGGATTGCCTTTTCTACAGTAAATTTTTGAAAAAATAATTTTCTACTGTCGCAAATTTTAATTGCGACAGGGATTGCCTTTTCTACAGTAAATTTTTCAAAAAATAATATTCTACTGTCGCAAATTTTAATTGCGCCAGGGATTGCCTTTTCTACAGTAAATTTTACAAAAAATAATTTTATACTGTCGCAAATTTTAATTGCGCCAGGGATTGCCTTTTCTACAGTAAATTTTACAAAAAATAATTTTATACTGTCGCAAATTTTAATTCCGGGAGGGATTGCCTTTTCTACAGTAAATTTTACAAAAAATAATTTTATACTGTCGCAAATTTTAATTGCGCCAGGGATTACCTTTTCTTTAGTAAATTTTTCAAGAAATAATTTTTTACTGTCGCAAATTGTAATTGCGCCAGGGATTATCTTTTCTATAGTAAATTATTCAAAAATTATTTTTTTCCTGTCGCAAATTTTAATTGCGCCAAGGATTGCCTTTTCTATAGTAAATTTTTCAAAAATTAATTTTTTACTGTCGCAAATTTTAAATCCGCCAGGGATTGCCTTTTCTACAGTAAATTTTTCAAAAATTAATTTTTTACTGTCGCAAATTTTAATTGCGCCAGGGATTGCCTTTTCTACAGTGAATTTTTCACAAATTAATTTTATACTGTCGCAAATTTTAATTGCGATAGGGATTGCCTTTCCTATAGTAAATTATACACAAATTAATTTTTTACTGTCGCAAATTTTAATTGCGCCAGGGATTGCCTTTTCTATAGTAAATTATACACAAATTATTTTTTTTCCTGTCGCTAATTTTAAATATGCCAGGGATTGCCTTTTGTATAGTAAATTTTTCACAAATTAATTTTTTACTGTCGCAAATTTTAAATACGCCAGGGTTTGCCTTTCTACAGTAAATTATTCACAAATTAATTTTTTACTGTCGCAAATTTTAATTGCGGCAGGGATTGAATTTTCTATAGTAAATTATTCAAAAACTAATTTTTTAATGTCGCAAATTTTAATTACGCCAGGGATTGCCTTTTCTATAGTAAATTTTTCAAAATTTAATTTTATACTGTCGCAAATTTTAAATACGCCAGGGATTACCTTTTCTATAGTAAATTTTTCAAAATTTAATTTTATACTGTCGCAAATTTTAAATACGCCAGGGATTACCTTTTCTTTAGTAAATTTTTCAAAAAATAATTTTTTACTGTCGCAAATTTTAATTGCGCCAGGGATTGCCTTTTCTATAGTAAATTTTTCACAAATTAATTTTCTACTGTCGCAAATTTTAATTGCGCCAGGGATTGCCTTTTCTATAGTAAATTTTTCAAAAAATTATTTTTTACTGTCGCAAATTTTAAATACGCCAGGGATTGCCATTTCTATAGTAAATTTTGCAAAAAAATAATTTTTTACTGTCGCAAATTGTAATTGCGCCAGGGATTACCTTTTCTATAGTAAATTTTTCAAAAAATAATTTTTTACTGTCGCAAATTTTAAATACGCCAGGGATTGCCTTTTCTGTAGTAAATTTTGCAAAAAAATAATTTTTTACTGTCGCAAATTGTAATTGCGCCAGGGATTAACTTTTCTATAGTAAATTTTTCAAAAAATAATTTTTTACTGTCGGAAATTTTAATTGCGCCAGGGATTGCCTTTTCTACAGTAAATTTTTCAAAAAATAATTTTTTACTGTCGCAAATTTTAATTGCGGCAGGGATTGCCTTTTCTATAGTAAATTATTCAAAAAATAATTTTTTACTGTCTCAAATTTTAATTGCGCCAGGGATTGCCTTTTCTATAGTAAATTTAGCAAAAAAATTATTTTTTACTGTCGCAAATTTTAAATACGCCAGGGATTGCCTTTTCTATAGTAAATTTTTCACAAATTAATTTTTTACTGTCGCAAATTTTAATTACGCCAGGGATTGCCTTTTCTATAGTAAATTTTTCAAAAATTAATTTTTTACTGTCGCAAATTTTAATTGCGCCAGGGACTGCCTTTTCTATAGTAAATTTTGCAAAAAAATAATTTTTTACTGTCGCAAATTTTAATTGCGCCAGGGATTGCCTTTTCTACAGTAAATTATTCAAAAAATAATTTTTTACTGTCGCAAATTTTAAATACGCCAGGGATTGCCTTTTCTGTAGTAAATTTTGCAAAAAAATAATTTTTTACTGTCGCAAATTGTAACTGCGCCAGGTATTAACTTTTCTATAGTAAATTTTTCAAAAAATAATTTTTTACTGTCGGAAATTTTAATTGCGCCAGGGATTGCCTTTTATTATTCACAAATTAATTTTTTACTGTCGCAAATTTTAATTGCGGCAGCGATTGAATTTTCTATAGTAAATTATTCAAAAACTAATTTTTTAATGTCGCAAATTTTAATTACGCCAGGGATTGCCTTTTCTATAGTAAATTTTTCACAAATTAATTTTCTACTGTCGCAAATTTTAATTGCGCCAGGGATTGCCTTTTCTACAGTAAATTTAACAAAAAATAATTTTATACTGTCGCAAATTTTAATTGCGCCAGGGATTGCCTTTTCTACAGTAAATTTTTCAAAAAATAATTTTCTACTGTCGCAAATTTTAATTGCGCCAGGGATTGCCTTTTCTACAGTAAATTTTACAAAAAATAATTTTATACTGTCGCAAATTTTAATTGCGCCAGGGATTGCCTTTTCTACAGTAAATTTTACAAAAAATAATTTTATACTGTCGCAAATTTTAATTCCGCCAGGGATTGCCTTTTCTACAGTAAATTTTACAAAAAATAATTTTATACTGTCGCAAATTTTAATTGCGCCAGGGATTACCTTTTCTTTAGTAAATTTTTAAAGAAATAATTTTTTACTGTCGCAAATTGTAATTGCGCCAGGGATTATCTTTTCTATAGTAAATTATTCAAAAAATATTTTTTTCCTGTCGGAAATTTTAATTGCGCCAAGGATTGCCTTTTCTATAGTAAATTTTTCAAAAATTAATTTTTTACTGTCGCAAATTTTAAATCCGCCAGGGATTGCCTTTTCTACAGTAAATTTTTCAAAAATTAATTTTTTACTGTCGCAAATTTTAATTGCGCCAGGGATTGCCTTTTCTACAGTAAATTTTACAAAAAATAATTTTATACTGTCGCAAATTTTAATTGCGATAGGGATTGCCTTTCCTATAGTAAATTATACACAAATTAATTTTTTACTGTCGCAAATTTTAATTGCGCCAGGGATTGCCTTTTCTATAGTAAATTATACACAAATTAATTTTTTACTGTCGCTAATTTTAAATATGCCAGGGATTGCCTTTTGTATAGTAAATTTTTCACAAATTAATTTTTTACTGTCGCAAATTTTAAATACGCCAGGGTTTGCCTTTCTACAGTAAATTATTCACAAATTAATTTTTTACTGTCGCAAATTTTAATTGCGGCAGGGATTGAATTTTCTATAGTAAATTATTCAAAAACTAATTTTTTAATGTCGCAAATTTTAATTACGCCAGGGATTGCCTTTTCTATAGTAAATTTTTCAAAATTTAATTTTATACTGTCGCAAATTTTAAATACGCCAGGGATTACCTTTTCTATAGTAAAATTTTCAAAATTTAATTTTATACTGTCGCAAATTTTAAATACGCCAGGGATTACCTTTTCTTTAGTAAATTTTTCAAAAAATAATTTTTTACTGTCGCAAATTTTAATTGCGCCAGGGATTGCCTTTTCTATAGTAAATTTTTCACAAATTAATTTTCTACTGTCGCAAATTTTAATTGCGCCAGGGATTGCCTTTTCTATAGTAAATTTTTCAAAACTGTCGCAAATTTTAAATACGCCAGGGATTGCCATTTCTATAGTAAATTTTGCAAAAAAATAATTTTTTACTGTCGCAAATTGTAATTGCGCCAGGGATTACCTTTTCTATAGTAAATTTTTCAAAAAATAATTTTTTACTGTCGCAAATTTTAAATACGCCAGGGATTGCCTTTTCTGTAGTAAATTTTGCAAAAAAATAATTTTTTACTGTCGCAAATTGTAATTGCGCCAGGGATTAACTTTTCCATAGTAAATTTTTCAAAAAATAATTTTTTACTGTCGGAAATTTTAATTGCGCCAGGGATTGCCTTTTCTACAGTAAATTTTTCAAAAAATAATTTTTTACTGTCGCAAATTTTAATTGCGGCAGGGATTGCCTTTTCTATAGTAAATTATTCAAAAAATAATTTTTTACTGTCTCAAATTTTAATTGCGCCAGGGATTGCCTTCTCTATAGTAAATTTTGCAAAAAAATTATTTTTTACTGTCGCAAATTTTAAATACGCCAGGGATTGCCTTTTCTATAGTAAATTATTCAAAAACTAATTTTTTAATGTCGCAAATTTTAATTACGCCAGGGATTGCCTTTTCTATAGTAAATTTTTCAAAATTTAATTTTATACTGTCGCAAATTTTAAATACGCCAGGGATTACCTTTTCTATAGTAAATTTTTCAAAATTTAATTTTATACTGTCGCAAATTTTAAATACGCCAGGGATTACCTTTTCTTTAGTAAATTTTTCAAAAAATAATTTTTTACTGTCGCAAATTTTAATTGCGCCAGGGATTGCCTTTTCTATAGTAAATTTTTCACAAATTAATTTTCTACTGTCGCAAATTTGAATTGCGCCAGGGATTGCCTTTTCTATAGTAAATTTTTCAAAAAATTATTTTTTACTGTCGCAAATTTTAAATACGCCAGGGATTGCCATTTCTATAGTAAATTTTGCAAAAAAATAATTTTTTACTGTCGCAAATTGTAACTGCGCCAGGGATTACCTTTTCTATAGTAAATTTTTCAAAAAATAATTTTTTACTGTCGCAAATTTTAAATACGCCAGGGATTGCCTTTTCTGTAGTAAATTTTGCAAAAAAATAATTTTTTACTGTCGCAAATTGTAATTGCGCCAGGGATTAACTTTTCTATAGTAAATTTTTCAAAAAATAATTTTTTACTGTCGGAAATTTTAATTGCGCCAGGGATTGCCTTTTCTACAGTAAATTTTTCAAAAAATAATTTTTTACTGTCGCAAATTTTAATTGCGGCAGGGATTGCCTTTTCTATAGTAAATTATTCAAAAAATAATTTTTTACTGTCTCAAATTTTAATTGCGCCAGGGATTGCCTTTTCTATAGTAAATTTTGCAAAAAAATTATTTTTTACTGTCGCAAATTTTAAATACGCCAGGGATTGCCTTTTCTATAGTAAATTTTTCACAAATTAATTTTTTACTGTCGCAAATTTTAATTACGCCAGGGATTGCCTTTTCTATAGTAAATTTTGCAAAAAAATAATTTTTTACTGTCGCAAATTTTAATTGCGCCAGGGATTGCCTTTTCTACAGTAAATTATTCAAAAAATAATTTTTTACTGTCGCAAATTTTAAATACGCCAGGGATTGCCTTTTCTGTAGTAAATTTTGCAAAAAAATAATTTTTTACTGTCGCAAATTGTAATTGCGCCAGGTATTAACTTTTCTATAGTAAATTTTTCAAAAAATAATTTTTTACTGTCGGAAATTTTAATTGCGCCAGGGATTGCCTTTTCTACAGTAAATTTTTCAAAAAATAATTTTTTACTGTCGCAAATTTTAATTGCGGCAGGGATTGCGTTTTCTATAGTAAATTATTCAAAAAATAATTTTTTACTGTCTCAAATTTTAATTGCGCCAGGGATTGCCTTTTCTATAGTAAATTTTGCAAAAAAATTATTTTTTACTGTCGCAAATTTTAAATACGCCAGGGATTGCCTTTTCTATAGTAAATTTTTCAGAAATTAATTTTTTACTGTCGCAAATTTTAATTACGCCAGGGATTGCCTTTTCTATAGTAAATTTTTCACAAATTAATTTTTTACTGTCGCTAATTTTAAATATGCCAGGGATTGCCTTTTGTATAGTAAATTTTTCACAAATTAATTTTTTACTGTCGCTAATTTTAAATACGCCAGGGATTGCCTTTTCTACAGTAAATTTTACAAAAAATAATTTTATACTGTCGCAAATTTTAATTGCGCCAGGGATTACCTTTTCTTTAGTAAATTTTTAAAGAAATAATTTTTTACTGTCGCAAATTGTAATTGCGCCAGGGATTATCTTTTCTATAGTAAATTATTCAAAAAATATTTTTTTCCTGTCGGAAATTTTAATTGCGCCAAGGATTGCCTTTTCTATAGTAAATTTTTCAAAAATTAATTTTTTACTGTCGCAAATTTTAAATCCGCCAGGGATTGCCTTTTCTACAGTAAATTTTTCAAAAATTAATTTTTCACTGTCGCAAATTTTAATTGCGCCAGGGATTGCCTTTTCTACAGTAAATTTTACAAAAAATAATTTTATACTGTCGCAAATTTTAATTGCGATAGGGATTGCCTTTCCTATAGTAAATTATACACAAATTAATTTTTTACTGTCGCAAATTTTAATTGCGCCAGGGATTGCCTTTTCTATAGTAAATTATACACAAATTAATTTTTTACTGTCGCTAATTTGAAATATGCCAGGGATTGCCTTTTGTATAGTAAATTTTTCACAAATTAATTTTTTACTGTCGCAAATTTTAAATACGCCAGGGTTTGCCTTTCTACAGTAAATTATTCACAAATTAATTTTTTACTGTCGCAAATTTTAATTGCGGCAGGGATTGAATTTTCTATAGTAAATTATTCAAAAACTAATTTTTTAATGTCGCAAATTTTAATTACGCCAGGGATTGCCTTTTCTATAGTAAATTTTTCAAAATTTAATTTTATACTGTCGCAAATTTTAAATACGCCAGGGATTACCTTTTCTATAGTAAATTTTTCAAAATTTAATTTTATACTGTCGCAAATTTTAAATACGCCAGGGATTAACTTTTCTTTAGTAAATTTTTCAAAAAATAATTTTTTACTGTCGCAAATTTTAATTGCGCCAGGGATTGCCTTTTCTATAGTAAATTTTTCACAAATTAATTTTCTACTGTCGCAAATTTTAATTGCGCCAGGGATTGCCTTTTCTATAGTAAATTTTTCAAAACTGTCGCAAATTTTAAATACGCCAGGGATTGCCATTTCTATAGTAAATTTTGCAAAAAAATAATTTTTTACTGTCGCAAATTGTAATTGCGCCAGGGATTACCTTTTCTATAGTAAATTTTTCAAAAAATAATTTTTTACTGTCGCAAATTTTAAATACGCCAGGGATTGCCTTTTCTGTAGTAAATTTTGCAAAAAAATAATTTTTTACTGTCGCAAATTGTAATTGCGCCAGGGATTAACTTTTCTATAGTAAATTTTTCAAAAAATAATTTTTTACTGTCGGAAATTTTAATTGCGCCAGGGATTGCCTTTTCTACAGTAAATTTTTCAAAAATAATTTTTTACTGTCGCAAATTTTAATTGCGGCAGGGATTGCCTTTTCTATAGTAAATTATTCAAAAAATAATTTTTTACTGTCTCAAATTTTAATTGCGCCAGGGATTGCCTTCTCTATAGTAAATTTTGCAAAAAAATTATTTTTTACTGTCGCAAATTTTAAATACGCCAGGGATTGCCTTTTCTATAGTAAATTTTTCACAAATTAATTTTTTACTGTCGCAAATTTTAATTACGCCAGGGATTGCCTTTTCTATAGTAAATTTTTCAAAATTAATTTTTTACTGTCGCAAATTTTAATTGCGCCAGGGATTGCCTTTTCTATAGTAAATTTTGCAAAAAAATAATTTTTTACTGTCGCAAATTTTAATTGCGCCAGGGATTGCCTTTTCTACAGTACATTTTACAAAAAATAATTTTATACTGTCGCAAATTTTAATTGCGATAGGGATTGCCTTTCCTATAGTAAATTATACAAAAATTAATTTTTTACTGTCGCAAATTTTAATTGCGCCAGGGATTGCCTTTTCTACAGTAAATTTTACAAAAAAAAATTTTATACTGCCGCAAATTTTAGTTGCGCCAGGGATTGCCTTTTCTACAGTAAATTTTACAAAAAATAATTTTATACTGTCGCAAATTTTAATTGCGCCAGGGATTACCTTTTCTTTAGTAAATTTTTCAAGAAATAATTTTTTACTGTCGCAAATTGTAATTGCGCCAGGGATTATCTTTTCTATAATAAATTATTCAAAAAATATTTTTTTCCTGTCGCAAATTTTAATTGCGCCAAGGATTGCCTTTTCTATAGTAAATTTTTCAAAAATTAATTTTTTACTGTCGCAAATTTTAAATCCGCCAGGGATTGCCTTTTCTACAGTAAATTTTTCAAAAATTAATTTTTTACTGTCGCAAATTTTAATTGCGCCAGGGATTGCCTTTTCTACAGTAAATTTTACAAAAAATAATTTTATACTGTCGCAAATTTTAATTGCGATAGGGATTGCCTTTCCTATAGTAAATTATACACAAATTAATTTTTTACTGTCGCAAATTTTAATTGCGCCAGGGATTGCCTTTTGTATAGTAAATTATACACAAATTAATTTTTTACTGTCGCTAATTTTAAATATGCCAGGGATTGCCTTTTGTATAGTAAATTTTTCACAAATTAATTTTTTACTGTCGCAAATTTTAAATACGCCAGGGTTTGCCTTTTCTACAGTAAATTATTCACAAATTAATTTTTTACTGTCGCAAATTTTAATTGCGGCAGGGATTGAATTTTCTATAGTAAATTATTCAAAAACTAATTTTTTAATGTCGCAAATTTTAATTACGCCAGGGATTGCCTTTTCTATAGTAAATTTTTCACAAATTAATTTTCTACTGTCGCAAATTTTAAATGCGGCTGGAATTGAATTTTCTACAGTAAATTTTTCAAAAAATAATTTTCTACTGTCGCAAATTTTAATTGCGACAGGGATTGCCTTTTCTACAGTAAAGTTTTCAAAAAATAATTTTCTACTGTCGCAAATTTTAATTGCGCCAGGGATTGCCTTTTCTACAGTAAATTTTTCAAAAAATAATTTTCTACTGTCGCAAATTTTAATTCCGCCAGGGATTGCCTTTTCTATAGTAAATTATTCAACAAATAATTTTTTACTGTCGCAAATTTTAATTGCGCCAGGGATTGCCTTTTCTACAGTAAATTTTTCAAAAAATAATTTTTTAATGTCGCAAATTTTAATTGCGGCAGGGATTGCCTTTTCGATAGTAAATTATTCAAAAAATAATTTTTTACTGTCGCAAATTTTAATAGCGCCAGGGATTGCCTTTTCTATAGTAAATTTTGCAAAAAAATAATTTTTTACTGTCGCAAATTTTAAATACGCCAGGGATTGCCTTTTCTATAGTAAATTTTTCACAAATTAATTTTTTACTGTCGCAAATTTTAATTACGCCAGGGATTGCCTTTTCTATAGTAAATTTTTCAAAAATTAATTTTTTACTGTCGCAAATTTTAAATCCGCCAGGGATTGCCTTTTCTACAGTAAATTTTTCAAAAATTAATTTTTAACTGTCGTAAATTTTAATTGCGCCAGGGATTGCCTTTTCTACAGTAAATTTTACAAAAAATAATTTTATACTCTTGCAAATTTTAATGGCGCCAGGGATTGCCCTTTCTATAGTAAATTTTTCACAAATTAATTTTTTACTGTCGCAAATTTTACTTACGCCAGGGATTGCCTTTTCTATAGTAAATTTTTCAAAAATTAATTTTTTACTGTCGCAAATTTTAAATCCGCCAGGGATTGCCTTTTCTATAGTAAATTTTTCAAAAATTAATTTTTTACTGTCGCAAATTTTAATTGCGCCAGGGATTGCCTTTTCTACAGTAAATTTTACAAAAAATAATTTTGTACTGTCGCAAATTTTAATTGCGCCAGGGATTGCCTTTTCTATAGTAAATTTTGCAAAAAAATAATTTTTTACTGTCGCAAATTTTAAATACGCCAGGGATTGCCTTTTCTATAGTAAATTTTTCACAAATTAATTTTTTACTGTCGCAAATTTTAATTACGCCAGGGATTGCCTTTTCTATAGTAAATTTTTCAAAAATTAATTTTTTACTGTCGCAAATTTTACTTGCGCCAGGGATTGCCTTTTCTATTGTAAATTTTGCAAAAAAATAATTTTTTACTGTCGCAAATTTTAATTGCGCCAGGGATTGCCTTTTCTATAGTAAATTTTTCACAAATTAATATTCTACTGTCGCAAATTTTAATTGCGGCTGGGATTGAATTTTCTACAGTAAATTTTTCAAAAGATAATTTTCTACTGTCGCAAATTTTAATTGCGATAGGGATTGCCTTCTATACAGTAAATTTTTCAAAAAATAATTTTCTACTGTCGCAAATTTTAATTGCGCCAGGGATTGCCTTTTCTACAGTAAATTTTTCAAAAATAATTTTCTACTGTCGCAAATTTTAATTGCGCCAGGGATTGCCTTTTCTATAGTAAATTATTCAAAAAATAATTTTTTACTGTCGAAAATTTTAATTGCGCCAGGGATTGCCTTTTCTACAGTAAATTTTTCAAAAAATAATTTTTTACTGTCGCAAATTTTAATTGCGGCAGGGATTGCCTTTTCGATAGTAAATTGTTCAAACAATAATTTTTTACTGTCGCAAATTTTAATAGCGCCAGGGATTGCCTTTTCTATAGTAAATTGTTCAAAAATTAATTTTTTACTGTCGCAAATTTTAAATACGCCAGGGATTGCCTATTCTATAGTAAATTTTTCAAAAATTAATTTTTTACTGTCGCAAATTTTAATTGCGCCAGGGATTGCCTTTTCTACAGTAAATTTTACAAAAAATAATTTTATACTGTCGCAAATTTTAATTGCGCCAGGCATTGCCCTTTCTATAGTAAATTTTTCACTAGTTAATTTTTTACTGTCGCAAATTTTAATTACGCCAGGTATTGCCTTTTCTATAGTAAATTTTTCAAAAATTAATTTTTTTACTGTCGCAAATTTTAAATCCGCCAGGGATTGCCTTTTCTACAGTAAATTTTTCAAAAATTAATTTTTTACTGTTGCAAATTTTAATTGCGCCAGGGATTGCCATTTCTACAGTAAATTTTACAAAAAATAATTTTATACTGTCGCAAATTTTAATTGCGCCAGGGATTGTCTTTTCTACAGTAAATTTTACAAAAAATAATTTTATACTGCCGCAAATTTTAATTGCGCCAGGGATTGCCTTTTCTACAGTAAATTTTTCAAAAAATACTTTTCTACTGTCACAAATTTGCCTTTTCTATAGTAAATTTTTCAAAAATTAATTTTTTTCTGTCGCAAGTTTTAAATCCGCCAAGGATTGCCTTTTCTACAGTAAATTTTTCAAAAATTAATTTTTTACTGTCGCAAATTTCAATTGCGCCAGGGATTGCCTTTTCTACAGTAAATTTTACAAAAAATAATTTTATACTGTCGCAAATTTTAATTGCGCCAGGGATTGCCCTTTCTATAGTAAATTTTTCACAAATTAATTTTTTACTGTCGCAAATTTTAATTACGCCAGGGATTGCCTTTTCTATAGTAAATTTTTCAAAAATTAATTTTTTATTGACGCAAATTTTAAATCCGCCAGGGATTGCTTTTTCTGCAGTAAATTTTTCAAACATTAATTTTTTACTGTCGCAAATTTTAATTGCGCCAGGGATTGCCTTTTCTATAGTAAATTTTACAAAAAATAATTTTTTACTGTCGCAAATTTTAAATGCGCCAGGGATTGCCTTTTCTATAGTAAATTTTTCACAAATTAATTTTCTACTGTCGCAAATTTTAATTGCGGCTGGGATTGAATTTTCTACAGTAAATTTTTCAAAAAATAATTTTCTACTGTCGCAAATTTTAATTGCGACAGGGATTGCCTTTTCTACAGTAAATTTTTCAAAAAATAATTTTCTACTGTCGCAAATTTTAATTGCGCCAGGGATTGCCTTTTCTACAGTAAATTTTTCAAAAAATAATTTTCTACTGTCGCAAATTTTAATTCCGCCAGGGATTGCCTTTTCTATAGTAAATTATTCAAAAAATAATTTTTTACTGTCGCAAATTTTAATTGCGCCAGGGATTGCCTTTTCTATAGTAAATTTTTCAAAAAATAATTTTTTACTGTCGCAAATTTTAATTGCGGCAGGGATTGCCTTTTCGATAGTAAATTATTCAAAAAATAATTTTTTACTTTCGCAAATTTTAATAGCGCCAGGGATTGCCTTTTCTATAGTAAATTTTGCAAAAAAATAATTTTTTACTGTCGCAAATTTTAAATACGCCAGGGATTGCCTTTTCTATAGTAAATTTTTCACAAATTAATTTTTTACTGTCGCAAATTTTAAATCCGCCAGGGATTGCCTTTTCTACAGTAAATTTTTCAAAAATTAATTTTTTACTGTCGCAAATTTTAATTGCGCCAGGGATTGCCTTTTCTACAGTAAATTTTACAAAAAATAATTTTATACTGTCGCAAATTTTAATTGCGCCAGGGATTCCCCTTTCTATAGTAAATTTTTCACAAATTAATTTTTTACTGTCGCAAATTTGAATTACGCCAGGTATTGCCTTTTCTATAGTAAATTTTTCAAAAATTATTTTTTTACTGTCGCAAATTTTAAATCCGCCAGGGATTGCCATTTCTACAGTAAATTTTTCAAAAATTAATTTTTTACTGTCGCAAATTTTAATTGCGCCAGGGATTGCCTTTTCTACAGTAAATTTTACAAAAAATAATTTTATACTGTCGCAAATTTTAATTGCGCCAGGGATTGCCTTTTCTACAGTAAATTTTACAAAAAATAATTTTACACTGTCGCAAATTTTAATTGCGCCAGGGATTGCCGTTTCTACAGTAAATTTTTCAAAAAATACTTTTCTACTGTCGCAAATTTTAATTGCGCCAGGGATTGCCTTTTCTATAGTAAATTATTCAAAAAATAATTTTTTACTGTCGCAAATTTTAATTGCGCCAGTGATTGCATTTTCTATAGTAAATTTTGCAAAAAAAAAAATTTTACTGTCGCAAATTTTAAATACGCCAGGGATTACCCTTTCTATAGTAAATTTTTCACAAATTAATTTTTTACTGTCGCAAATTTTAATTACGCCATGGATTGCCTTTTCTATAGTAAATTTTTCAAAAATTAATTTTTTTCTGTCGCAAATTTTAAATCCGCCAAGGATTGCCTTTTCTACAGTAAATTTTTCAAAAATTAATTTTTTAGTGTCGCAAATTTCAATTGCGCCAGGGATTGCCTTTTCTACAGTAAATTTTACAAAACATAATTTTATACTGTCGCAAATTTTAATTGCGCCAGGGATTGCCTTTTCTACAGTAAATTTTTCAAAAATTAATTTTTTACTGTCGCAAATTTTAATTGCGCCAGGGATTGCCTTTTCTACAGTAAATTTTACAAAAAATAATTTTATACTGTCGCAAATTTTAATTGCGCCAGGGATTGCCTTTTCTACAGTAAATTTTACAAAAAATAATTTTATACTGTCGCAAATTTTAATTGCGCCAGGGATTGCCTTTTCTATAGTAAATTATTCACAAATTAATTTTTTACTGTCGCAAATTTTAATTGCGGCCGGGATTGAATTTGCTATAGTAAATTATTCAAAAACTAATTTTTTACTGTCGCAAATTTTAATTGCGCCAGGGATTGCCTTTTCTGTAGAAAATTATTCAAAAAAATAATTTTTTATTGTCGCAAATTTTAATTGCGCCAGGGATTGCCTTTTCTATAGTAAATTATTCAAAAAATAATTTTTTACTGTCGCAAATTTTAAATATGCCAGGGATTGCCTTTTCTTTAGTAAATTTTTCAAAAAATAATTTTTTACCCTCGCGAATTGTAATTGCGCCAGGGATTATCTTTTCTATAGTAAATTTTTCAAAAAATAATTTTTTACTGTCGCAAATTTTAATTGCGCCAGGGATTGCCTTTTCTACAGTAAATTTTTCACAAGTTAATTTTTTACTGTCGCAAATTTTAAATACGCCAGGGATTGCCTTTTCTACAGTAAATTATTCACAAATTAATTTTTTACTGTCGCAAATTTTAATTGCGGCAGGGATTGAGTTTTCTATAGTAAATTATTCAAAAACTAATTTTTTAATGTCGCAAATTTTAATTACGCCAGGGATTGCCTTTCTATAGTAAATTTTTCAAAATTTAATTTTATACTGTCGCAAATTTTAAATACGCCAGGGATTACCTTTTCTTTAGTAAATTTTGCAAAAAATAATTTTTTACTGTCGCAAGTTTTAATAACGCCAGGGATTGCCTTTTCTATAGTAAATTTTTCAAAAAATAATTTTTTACTGTCGCAAATTTTAATTACGCCAGGGATTGCCTTTTCTATAGTAAATTTTTCAAAATTTAATTTTATACTGTCGCAAATTTTAAATACGCCAGGGATTACGTTTTCTTTAGTAAATTTTTCAAAAAATAATTTTTTACCCTCGCGAATTGTAATTGCGCCAGGTATTATCTTTTCTATAGTAAATTTTTCAAAATTTAATTTTATACTGTCGCAAATTTTAAATACGCCAGGGATTACCTTTTCTTTAGTAAATTTTGCAAAAAATAATTTTTTACTGTCGCAAGTTTTAATAACGCCAGGGATTGCCTTTTCTATAGTAAATTTTTCAAAAAATAATTTTTTACTGTCGCAAATTTTAATTACGCCAGGGATTGCCTTTTCTATAGTAAATTTTTCAAAATTTAATTTTATACTGTCGCAAATTTTAAATACGCCATGGATTACCTTTTCTTTAGTGAATTTTGCAAAAAATAATTTTTTACTGTCGCAACTTTTAATTACGCCAGGGATTGCCTTTTCTATAGTAAATTTTTCAAAAAATAATTTTCTACTGTCGCAAATTTTAATTGCGCCAGGGATTGCCTTTTCTACAGTAAATTTTTCACAAGTTAATTTTTTACTGTCGCAAATTTTAAATACGCCAGGGATTGCCTTTTCTACAGTAAATTATTCACAAATTAATTTTTTACTGTCGCAAATTTTAATTGCGGCAGGGATTGAGTTTTCTATAGTAAATTATTCAAAAACTAATTTTTTAATGTCGCAAATTTTAATTACGCCAGGGATTGCCTTTTCTATAGTAAATTTTTCAAAATTTAATTTTATACTGTCGCAAATTTTAAATACGCCAGGGATTACCTTTTCTTTAGTAAATTTTGCAAAAAATAATTTTTTACTGTCGCAAGTTTTAATAACGCCAGGGATTGCCTTTTCTATAGTAAATTTTTCAAAAAATAATTTTTTATTGTCGCAAATTTTAATTACGCCAGGGATTGCCTTTTCTATAGTAAATATTTCAAAATTTAATTTTATACTGTCGCAAATTTTAAATGCGCCAGGGATTACCTTTTCTTTAGTAAATTTTATAAAAATAAATTTTTTACCCTCGCTAATTGTAATTGCGCCAGGGATTATCTTTTCTATTGTAAATTTTGCAAAAAATAATTTTTTACTGTCGCAAATTTTAATTGCGCCAGGGATTACCTTTTCTACAGTAAATTTTACAAAAAATAATTTTACACTGTCGCAAATTTTAATTGCGCCAGGGATTGCCTTTTCTACAGTAAATTTTACAAAAAATAATTTTATATTGTCGCAAATTTTAATTGCGCCAGGGATTGCCTTTTCTATAGTAAATTATTCAAAAAATAATTTTTTACTGTCTCAAATTTTAATTGCGCCAGGGATTGCGTTTTCTATATTAAATTTTGCAAAAAAATTATTTTTTACTGTCGCAAATTTTAAATACGCCAGGGATTGCCTTTTCTATAGCAAATTTTTCACAAATTAATTTTATACTGTCGCAAATTTTAAATACGCCAGGGATTACCTTTTCTTTAGTAAATTTTATAAAAATAAATTTTTTACCCTCGCGAATTGTAATTGCGCCAGGGATTATCTTTTCTATAGTAAATTTTTCAAAAAATAATTTTTTACTGTCGCAAATTTTAAATACGCCAGGGATTGCCTTTTCTACAGTAAATTATTCACAAATTAATTTTTTACTGTCGCAAATTTTAATTGCGGCAGGGATTGAGTTTTCTATAGTAAATTATTCAAAAACTAATTTTTTAATGTCGCAAATTTTAATTACGCCAGGGATTGCCTTTTCTATAGTAAATTTTTCAAAATTTAATTTTATACTGTCGCAAATTTTAAATACGCCAGGGATTACCTTTTCTTTAGTAAATTTTGCAAAAAATAATTTTTTACTGTCGCAAGTTTTAATAACGCCAGGGATTGCCTTTTCTATAGTAAATTTTTCAAAAAATAATTTTTTACTGTCGCAAATTTTAATTACTCCAGGGATTGCCTTTTCTCTAGTAAATTTTTCAAAATTTAATTTTATACTGTCGCAAATTTTAAATACGCCAGGGATTACCTTTTCTTTAGAAAATTTTGCAAAAAATAATTTTTTACTGTCGCAAGTTTTAATAACGCCAGGGATTGCCTTTTCTATAGTAAATTTTTCAAAAAATAATTTTTTACTGTCGCAAATTTTAATTACGCCAGGGATTGCCTTTTCTATAGTAAATTTTTCAAAATTTAATTATATACTGTCGCAAATTTTAAATACGCCAGGGATTACCTTTTCTTTAGTAAATTTTATAAAAATAAATATTTTACCCTCGCGAATTGTAATTGCGCCAGGGATTATCTTTTCTATAGTAAATTTTTCAAAAAATAATTTTTTACTGTCGCAAATTTTAATTGCGCCAGGGATTACCTTTTCTACAGTAAATTTTACAAAAAATAATTTTATATTGTCGCAAATTTTAATTGCGCCAGGGATTGCCTTTTCTACAGTAAATTTTACAAAAAATAATTTTATACTGTCGCAAATTTTAATTGCGCCAGGGATTGCCTTTTCTATAGTAAATTATTCAAAAAATAATTTTTTACTGTCTCAAATTTTAATTACGCCAGGGATTGCCTTTTCTATAGTAAATTTTTCAAAATTTAATTTTATACTGTCGCAAATTTTAAATACGCCAGGGATTACGTTTTCTTTAGTAAATTTTTCAAAAAATAATTTTTTACCCTCGCGAATTGTAATTGCGCCAGGGATTATCTTTTCTATAGTAAATTTTTCAAAATTTAATTTTATACTGTCGCAAATTTTAAATACGCCAGGGATTACCTTTTCTTTAGTAAATTTTGCAAAAAATAATTTTTTACTGTCGCAAGTTTTAATAACGCCAGGGATTGCCTTTTCTATAGTAAATTTTTCAAAAAATAATTTTTTACTGTCGCAAATTTTAATTACGCCAGGGATTGCCTTTTCTATAGTAAATTTTTCAAAATTTAATTTTATACTGTCGCAAATTTTAAATACGCCATGGATTACCTTTTCTTTAGTGAATTTTGCAAAAAATAATTTTTTACTGTCGCAACTTTTAATTACGCCAGGGATTGCCTTTTCTATAGTAAATTTTTCAAAAAATAATTTTCTACTGTCGCAAATTTTAATTACGCCAGGGATTGCCTTTTCTATAGTAAATTTTTCAAAATTTAATTTTATACTGTCGCAAATTTTAAATACGCCAGGGATTACGTTTTCTTTAGTAAATTTTTCAAAAAATAATTTTTTACCCTCGCGAATTGTAATTGCGCCAGGGATTATCTTTTCTATAGTAAATTTTTCAAAATTTAATTTTATACTGTCGCAAATTTTAAATACGCCAGGGATTACCTTTTCTTTAGTAAATTTTGCAAAAAATAATTTTTTACTGTCGCAAGTTTTAATAACGCCAGGGATTGCCTTTTCTATAGTAAATTTTTCAAAAAATAATTTTTTACTGTCGCAAATTTTAATTACGCCAGGGATTGCCTTTTCTATAGTAAATTTTTCAAAATTTAATTTTATACTGTCGCAAATTTTAAATACGCCATGGATTACCTTTTCTTTAGTGAATTTTGCAAAAGATAATTTTTTATTGTCGCAACTTTTAATTACGCCAGGGATTGCCTTTTCTATAGTAAATTTTTCAAAAAATAATTTTCTACTGTCGCAAATTTTAATTGCGCCAGGGATTGCCTTTTCTACAGTAAATTTTTCACAAGTTAATTTTTTACTGTCGCAAATTTTAAATACGCCAGGGATTGCCTTTTCTATAGTAAATTTTTCAAAAATTAATTTTTTACTGTCGCAAATTTTAAATCCGCCAGGGATTGCATTTTCTACAGTAAATTTTTCAAAAATTAATTTTTTACTGTCGCAAATTTTAATTGCGCCAGGGATTGCCTTTTCTACAGTAAATTTTACAAAAAATAATTTTATACTGTCGCAAATTTTAATTGCGCCAGGGATTGCCTTTTCTATAGTAAATTTTGCAAAAAAATAATTTTTTACTGTCGCAACTTTTAAATACGCCAGGGATTGCCTTTTCTATAGTAAATTTTTCACAAATTAATTTTTTACCGACGCAAATTTTAATTACGCCAGGGATTGCCTTTTCTATAGTAAATTTTTCAAAAATTAATTTTTACTGTCGCAAATTTTAATTGCGCCAGGGATTGCCTTTTCTATAGTAAATTTTGCAAAAAAATAATTTTTTACTGTCGCAAATTTTAATTGCGCCAGGGATTGCCTTTTCTATAGTAAATTTTTCACAAATTAATTTTCTGCTGTCGCAAATTTTAATTGCGGCTGGGATTGAATTTTCTACAGTAAATTTTTCAAAAAATAATTTTCTACTCTCGCAAATTTTAATTGCGACAGGGTTTGCCTTTTCTACAGTAAATTTTTCAAAAAATAATTTTCTACTGTCGCAAATTTTAATTGCGCCAGGGATTGCCTTTTCTACAGTAAATTTTTCAAAAAATAATTTTCTACTGTCGCAAATTTTAATTGCGCCAGGGATTGCCTTTTCTATAGTAAATTTTGCAAAAAAATAATTTTTTACTGTCGCAACTTTTAAATACGCCAGGGATTGCCTTTTCTATAGTAAATTTTTCACAAATTAATTTTTTACCGACGCCAATTTTAATTACGCCAGGGATTGCCTTTTCTATAGTAAATTTTTCAAAAATTAATTTTTACTGTCGCAAATTTTAATTGCGCCAGGGATTGACTTTTCTATAGTAAATTTTGCAAAAAAATAATTTTTTACTGTCGCAAATTTTAATTGCGCCAGGGATTGCCTTTTCTATAGTAAATTTTTCACAAATTAATTTTCTGCTGTCGCAAATTTTAATTGCGGCTGGGATTGAATTTTCTACAGTAAATTTTTCAAAAAATAATTTTCTACTCTCGCAAATTTTAATTGCGACAGGGTTTGCCTTTTCTACAGTAAATTTTTCAAAAAATAATTTTCTACTGTCGCAAATTTTAATTGCGCCAGGGATTGCCATTTCTACAGTAAATTTTTCAAAAAATAATTTTTTACTGTCGCAAATTTTAATTGCGGCAGGGATTGCCTCTTCGATAGTAAATTATTCAAAAAATAATTTTTTACTGTCGCAAATTTTAATAGCGCCAGGGATTGCCTTTTCTCTACTAAATTTTGCAAAAAAATTATTTTTTACTGTCGCAAATTTTAAATACGCCAGGGATTGCCTTTTCTATAGTAAATTTTTCACAAATTAATTTTCTGCTGTCGCAAATTTTAATTGCGGCTGGGATTGAATTTTCTACAGTAAATTTTTCAAAAAATAATTTTCTACTCTCGCAAATTTTAATTGCGACAGGGTTTGCCTTTTCTACAGTAAATTTTTCAAAAAATAATTTTCTACTGTCGCAAATTTTAATTGCGCCAGGGATTGCCTTTTCTATAGTAAATTTTGCAAAAAAATAATTTTTTACTGTCGCAACTTTTAAATACGCCAGGGATTGCCTTTTCTATAGTAAATTTTTCACAAATTAATTTTTTACCGACGCAAATTTTAATTACGCCAGGGATTGCCTTTTCTATAGTAAATTTTTCAAAAATTAATTTTTACTGTCGCAAATTTTAATTGCGCCAGGGATTGCCTTTTCTATGTAAATTTTGCAAAAAAATAATTTTTTACTGTCGCAAATTTTAATTGCGCCAGGGATTGCCTTTTCTATAGTAAATTTTTCACAAATTAATTTTCTGCTGTCGCAAATTTTAATTGCGCCAGGGATTGCCTTTTCTACAGTAAATTTTACAAAAAATAATTTTATACTGTCGCAAATTTTAATTGCGCCAGGGATTGCCTTTTCTATAGTAAATTTTGCAAAAAAATAATTTTTTACTGTCGCAACTTTTAAATACGCCAGGGATTGCCTTTTCTATAGTAAATTTTTCACAAATTAATTTTTTACCGACGCAAATTTTAATTACGCCAGGGATTGCCTTTTCTATAGTAAATTTTTCAAAAATTAATTTTTACTGTCGCAAATTTTAATTGCGCCAGGGATTGCCTTTTCTATAGTAAATTTTGCAAAAAAATAATTTTTTACTGTCGCAAATTTTAATTGCGCCAGGGATTGCCTTTTCTATAGTAAATTTTTCACAAATTAATTTTCTGCTGTCGCAAATTTTAATTGCGGCTGGGATTGAATTTTCTACAGTAAATTTTTCAAAAAATAATTTTCTACTCTCGCAAATTTTAATTGCGACAGGGTTTGCCTTTTCTACAGTAAATTTTTCAAAAAATAATTTTCTACTGTCGCAAATTTTAATTGCGCCAGGGATTGCCTTTTCTACAGTAAATTTTTCAAAAAATAATTTTCTACTGTCGCAAATTTTAATTGCGCCAGGGATTGCCTTTTCTATAGTAAATTTTGCAAAAAAATAATTTTTTACTGTCGCAACTTTTAAATACGCCAGGGATTGCCTTTTCTATAGTAAATTTTTCACAAATTAATTTTTTACCGACGCAAATTTTAATTACGCCAGGGATTGCCTTTTCTATAGTAAATTTTTCAAAAATTAATTTTTACTGTCGCAAATTTTAATTGCGCCAGGGATTGCCTTTTCTATAGTAAATTTTGCAAAAAAATAATTTTTTACTGTCGCAAATTTTAATTGCGCCAGGGATTGCCTTTTCTATAGTAAATTTTTCACAAATTAATTTTCTGCTGTCGCAAATTTTAATTGCGGCTGGGATTGAATTTTCTACAGTAAATTTTTCAAAAAATAATTTTCTACTCTCGCAAATTTTAATTGCGACAGGGTTTGCCTTTTCTACAGTAAATTTTTCAAAAAATAATTTTCTACTGTCGCAAATTTTAATTGCGCCAGGGATTGCCATTTCTACAGTAAATTTTTCAAAAAATAATTTTTTACTGTCGCAAATTTTAATTGCGGCAGGGATTGCCTCTTCGATAGTAAATTATTCAAAAAATAATTTTTTACTTTCGCAAATTTTAATAGCGCCAGGGATTGCCTTTTCTCTACTAAATTTTGCAAAAAAATTATTTTTTACTGTCGCAAATTTTAAATACGCCAGGGATTGCCTTTTCTATAGTAAATTTTTCACAAATTAATTTTTTACTGTCGCAAATTTTAATTACGCCAGGGATTGCCTTTTCTATAGTAAATTTTTCAAAAATTAATTTTTTACTGTCGCAAATTTTAAATCCGCCAGGGATTGCCTTTTCTACAGTAAATTTTTCAAAAATTAATTTTTTACTATCGCAAATTTTAATTGCGCCAGGGATTGCCTTTTCTACAGTATATTTTACAAAAAATAATTTTATACTGTCGCAAATTTTAATTGCGCCAGGGATTGCCTTTTCTACAGTAAATTTTACAAAAAATAATTTTATACTGTCGCAAATTTTAATTGCGCCAGGGATTGCCTTTTCTACAGTAAATTTTTCAAAAAATAATTTTCTACTGTCGCAAATTTTAATTGCGCCAGGGATTGCCTTTTCTATAGTAAATTATTCAAAAAATAATTTTTTACTGTCGCAAATTTTAATTGCGCCAGGGATTGCCTTTTCTTTAGTAAATTTTTCCAAAAATAATTTTTTACTGTCGCAAGTTGTAATTGCGCCAGGGATTATCTTTTCTATAGTAAATTTTCAAAAAATATTTTTTTTCTGTCCCAAATTTTAATTGCGCCAGGGATTGCCTTTTCTATAGTAAATTTTTCAAAAAATAATTTTATACTGTCGCAAATTTTAATTGCCCCAGGGATTGCCTTTTCTATAGTAAATTTTGCAAAAAAATAATTTTTTACTGTCGCAAATTTTAATTGCGCCAGGGATTGCCTTTTCTATAGTAAATTTTTCACAAATTAATTTTCTACTTTCGCAAATTTTAATTGCAGCAGGGATTGAATTTCCACAGTAAATTTTTCAAAAAATAATTTTCTACTGTCGCAAATTTTAATTGCGCCAGGGAATGCCTTTTCTACAGTAAATTTTTCAAAAAATAATTTTTTACTGTCGCAAATTTTAATTGCGCCAGGGATTGCCTTTTCTTTAGTAAATTTTTCCAAAAATAATTTTTTACTGTCGCAATTTGTAATTGCGCCAGGGATTATCTTTTCTATAGTAAATTTTTCAAAAAATAATTTTTTTCTGTCCCAAATTTTAATTGCGCCAGGGATTGCCTTTTCTATAGTAAATTTTTCAAAAAATAATTTTATACTGTCGCAAATTTTAATTGCGCCAGGGATTGCCTTTTCTATAGTAAATTTTGCAAAAAAATAATTTTTTACTGTCGCAAATTTTAATTGCGCCAGGGATTGCCTTTTATATAGTAAATTTTTCACAAATTAATTTTCTACTGTCGCAAATTTTAATTGCGGCAGGGATTGAATTTTCTACAGTAAATTTTTCAAAAAATAATTTTCTACTGTCGCAAATTTTAATTGCGCCAGGGATTGCCTTTTCTACAGTAAATTTTTCAAAAAATAATTTTTTACTGTCGCAAATTTTAATTGCGACAGGGACTGCCTTTTCTACAGTAAATTTTACAAAAAATAATTTTATACTGTCGCAAATTTTAATTGCGCCAGGGATTGCCTTTTCTATAGTAAATTTTTCAAAAAATAATTTTTTACTGTCGCAAATTTTAAATACGCCTGGGATTGCCTTTTCCATAGTAAATTTTGCAAAAAAATAATTTTTTACTGTCGCAAATTGTAATTGCGCCAGGGATTACCTTTTCTATAGTAAATTTTTCAAAAAATAATTTTTTACTGTCGCAAATTTTAATTGCGCCAGGGACTGCCTTTTCTACAGTAAATTTTTCAAAAAATAATTTTTTACTGTCGCAAATTTTAATTGCGGCAGGGATTGCCTTTTCTATAGTAAATTATTCAAAAAATAATTTTTTACTGTCGCAAATTTTAATTGTGCCATGGATTGCCTTTTCTATAGTAAATTTTGCAAAAAAAAATTTTTACTGTCGCAAATTTTAAATACGCCAGGGATTGCCTTTTCTATGGTAAATTTTTCACAAATTAATTTTTTACTGTCGCAAATTTTAATTACGCCAGGGATTGCCTTTTCTATAGTAAATTTTTCAAAAATTAATTTTTTACTGTCGCAAATTTTAAATCCGCCAGGGATTGCCTTTTCTACAGTAAATTATTCAAAAATTAATTTTTTATTGTCGCAAATTTTAATTGCGCCATGGATTGCCTATTCTACAGTAAATTTTACAAAAAATAATTTTATATTGTCGCAAATTTTAATTGCGCCAGGGATTGCCTTTTCTACAGTAAATTTTTCACAAATTAATTTTTTACTGTCGCAAATTTTAATTGCGCCAGGGATTGCCTTTTCTATAGTAAATTTTACAAAAAATAATTTTATATTGTCGCAAATTTTAATTGCGCCAGGGATTGCCTTTTCTACAGTAAATTATTCAAAAACTAATTTTTTACTGTCGCAAATTTTAAATACGCCAGGGATTGCCTTTTCTGTAGTAAATTTTGCAAAAAAATAATTTTTTACTGTCGCAAATTGTAATTGCGCCAGGTATTAACTTTTCTATAGTAAATTTTTCAAAAAATAATTTTTTACTGTCGGAAATTTTAATTGCGCCAGGGATTGCCTTTTCTACAGTAAATTTTTCAAAAAATAATTTTTTACTGTCGCAAATTTTAATTGCGGCAGGGATTGCCTTTTCTATAGTAAATTATTCAAAAAATAATTTTTTACTGTCTCAAATTTTATATGCGCCACGGATTGCCTTTTCTATAGTAAATTTTGCAAAAAAATTATTTTTTACTGTCGCAAATTTTAAATACGCCAGGGATTGCCTTTTCTATAGTAAATTTTTCACAAATTAATTTTTTACTGTCGCAAATTTTAATTACGCCAGGGATTGCCTTTTCTATAGTAAATTTTTCACAAATTAATTTTTTACTGTCGCTAATTTTAAATATGCCAGGGATTGCCTTTTGTATAGTAAATTTTTCACAAATTAATTTTTTACTGTCGCTAATTTTAAATACGCCAGGGTTTGCCTTTTCTACAGTAAATTATTCACAAATTAATTTTTTACTGTCGCAAATTTTAATTGCGGCAGCGATTGAATTTTCTATAGTAAATTATTCAAAAACTAATTTTTTAATGTCGCAAATTTTAATTTCGCCAGGGATTGCCTTTTCTATAGTAAATTTTTCACAAATTAATTTTCTACTGTCGCAAATTTTAATTGCGGCTGGGATTGAATTTTCTACAGTAAATTTTTCAAAAAATAATTTTCTACTGTCGCAAATTTTAATTGCGACAGGGATTGCCTTTTCTACAGTAAATTTTTGAAAAAATAATTTTCTACTGTCGCAAATTTTAATTGCGCCAGGGATTGCCTTTTCTACAGTAAATTTTTCAAAAAATAATTTTCTACTGTCGCAAATTTTAATTGCGCCAAGGATTGCCTTTTCTACAGTAAATTTTACAAAAAATAATTTTATACTGTCGCAAATTTTAATTGCGCCAGGGATTGCCTTTTCTACAGTAAATTTTACAAAAAATAATTTTATACTGTCGCAAATTTTAATTCCGCCAGGGATTGCCTTTTCTACAGTAAATTTTACAAAAAATAATTTTATACTGTCGCAAATTTTAATTGCGCCAGGGATTACCTTTTCTTTAGTAAATTTTTAAAGAAATAATTTTTTACTGTCGCAAATTGTAATTGCGCCAGGGATTATCTTTTCTATAGTAAATTATTCAAAAAATATTTTTTTCCTGTCGGAAATTTTAATTGCGCCAAGGATTGCCTTTTCTATAGTAAATTTTTCAAAAATTAATTTTTTACTGTCGCAAATTTTAAATCCGCCAGGGATTGCCTTTTCTACAGTAAATTTTTCAAAAATTAATTTTTTACTGTCGCAAATTTTAATTGCGCCAGGGATTGCCTTTTCTACAGTAATTTTACAAAAAATAATTTTATACTGTCGCAAATTTTAATTGCGATAGGGATTGCCTTTCCTATAGTAAATTATACACAAATTAATTTTTTACTGTCGCAAATTTTAATTGCGCCAGGGATTGCCTTTTCTATAGTAAATTATACACAAATTAATTTTTTACTGTCGCTAATTTTAAATATGCCAGGGATTGCCTTTTGTATAGTAAATTTTTCACAAATTAATTTTTTTACTGTCGCAAATTTTAAATACGCCAGGGTTTGCCTTTCTACAGTAAATTATTCACAAATTAATTTTTTACTGTCGCAAATTTTAATTGCGGCAGGGATTGAATTTTCTATAGTAAATTATTCAAAAACTAATTTTTTAATGTCGCAAATTTTAATTACGCCAGGGATTGCCTTTTCTATAGTAAATTTTTCAAAATTTAATTTTATACTGTCGCAAATTTTAAATACGCCAGGGATTACCTTTTCTATAGTAAATTTTTCAAAATTTAATTTTATACTGTCGCAAATTTTAAATACGCCAGGGATTAACTTTTCTTTAGTAAATTTTTCAAAAAAAAATTTTTACTGTCGCAAATTTTAATTGCGCCAGGGATTGCCTTTTCTATAGTAAATTTTTCACAAATTAATTTTCTACTGTCGCAAATTTTAATTGCGCCAGGGATTGCCTTTTCTATAGTAAATTTTTCAAAACTGTCGCAAATTTTAAATACGCCAGGGATTGCCATTTCTATAGTAAATTTTGCAAAAAAATAATTTTTTACTGTCGCAAATTGTAATTGCGCCAGGGATTACCTTTTCTATAGTAAATTTTTCAAAAAATAATTTTTTACTGTCGCAAATTTTAAATACGCCAGGGATTGCCTTTTCTGTAGTAAATTTTGCAAAAAAATAATTTTTTACTGTCGCAAATTGTAATTGCGCCAGGGATTAACTTTTCTATAGTAAATTTTTCAAAAAATAATTTTTTACTGTCGGAAATTTTAATTGCGCCAGGGATTGCCTTTTCTACAGTAAATTTTTCAAAAAATAATTTTTTACTGTCGCAAATTTTAATTGCGGCAGGGATTGCCTTTTCTATAGTAAATTATTCAAAAAATAATTTTTTACTGTCTCAAATTTTAATTGCGCCAGGGATTGCCTTCTCTATAGTAAATTTTGCAAAAAAATTATTTTTTACTGTCGCAAATTTTAAATACGCCAGGGATTGCCTTTTCTATAGTAAATTTTTCACAAATTAATTTTTTACTGTCGCGCCAGGGATTGCCTTTTCTACAGTACATTTTACAAAAAATAATTTTATACTGTCGCAAATTTTAATTGCGATAGGGATTGCCTTTCCTATAGTAAATTATACAAAAATTAATTTTTTACTGTCGCAAATTTTAATTGCGCCAGGGATTGCCTTTTCTTTAGTAAATTTTTCCAAAAATAATTTTTTACTGTCGCAATTTGTAATTGCGCCAGGGATTATCTTTTCTATAGTAAATTTTTCAAAAAATAATTTTTTTCTGTCCCAAATTTTAATTGCGCCAGGGATTGCCTTTTCTATAGTAAATTTTTCAAAAAATAATTTTATACTGTCGCAAATTTTAATTGCGCCAGGGATTGCCTTTTCTACAGTAAATTTTACAAAAAATAATTTTATACTGTCGCAAATTTTAATTGCGCCAGGGATTGCCTTTTCTATAGTAAATTTTTCAAAAAATAATTTTTTACTGTCGCAAATTTTAAATACGCCTGGGATTGCCTTTTCCATAGTAAATTTTGCAAAAAAATAATTTTTTACTGTCGCAAATTGTAATTGCGCCAGGGATTACCTTTTCTATAGTAAATTTTTCAAAAAATAATTTTTTACTGTCGCAAATTTTAATTGCGGCAGGGATTGAATTTTCTATAGTAAATTATTCAAAAACTAATTTTTTACTGTCGCAAATTTTAATTGCGGCAGGGATTGCCTTTTCTATAGTAAATTATTCAAAAAATAATTTTTTACTGTCGCAAATTTTAATTGTGCCATGGATTGCCTTTTCTATAGTAAATTTTGCAAAAAAAAATTTTTACTGTCGCAAATTTTAAATACGCCAGGGATTGCCTTTTCTATGGTAAATTTTTCACAAATTAATTTTTTACTGTCGCAAATTTTAATTACGCCAGGGATTGCCTTTTCTATAGTAAATTTTTCAAAAATTAATTTTTTACTGTCGCAAATTTTAAATCCGCCAGGGATTGCCTTTTCTACAGTAAATTATTCAAAAATTAATTTTTTATTGTCGCAAATTTTAATTGCGCCATGGATTGCCTATTCTACAGTAAATTTTACAAAAAATAATTTTATATTGTCGCAAATTTTAATTGCGCCAGGGATTGCCTTTTCTACAGTAAATTTTTCACAAATTAATTTTTTACTGTCGCAAATTTTAATTGCGCCAGGGATTGCCTTTTCTATAGTAAATTTTACAAAAAATAATTTTATATTGTCGCAAATTTTAATTGCGCCAGGGATTGCCTTTTCTACAGTAAATTATTCAAAACTAATTTTTTACTGTCGCAAATTTTAAATACGCCAGGGATTGCCTTTTCTGTAGTAAATTTTGCAAAAAAATAATTTTTTACTGTCGCAAATTGTAATTGCGCCAGGTATTAACTTTTCTATAGTAAATTTTTCAAAAAATAATTTTTTACTGTCGGAAATTTTAATTGCGCCAGGGACTGCCTTTTCTACAGTAAATTTTTCAAAAAATAATTTTTTACTGTCGCAAATTTTAATTGCGGCAGGGATTGCCTTTTCTATAGTAAATTATTCAAAAAATAATTTTTTACTGTCTCAAATTTTATATGCGCCACGGATTGCCTTTTCTATAGTAAATTTTGCAAAAAAATTATTTTTTACTGTCGCAAATTTTAAATACGCCAGGGATTGCCTTTTCTATAGTAAATTTTTCACAAATTAATTTTTTACTGTCGCAAATTTTAATTACGCCAGGGATTGCCTTTTCTATAGTAAATTTTTCACAAATTAATTTTTTACTGTCGCTAATTTTAAATATGCCAGGGATTGCCTTTTGTATAGTAAATTTTTCACAAATTAATTTTTTACTGTCGCTAATTTTAAATACGCCAGGGTTTGCCTTTTCTACAGTAAATTATTCACAAATTAATTTTTTACTGTCGCAAATTTTAATTGCGGCAGCGATTGAATTTTCTATAGTAAATTATTCAAAAACTAATTTTTTAATGTCGCAAATTTTAATTTCGCCAGGGATTGCCTTTTCTATAGTAAATTTTTCACAAATTAATTTTCTACTGTCGCAAATTTTAATTGCGGCTGGGATTGAATTTTCTACAGTAAATTTTTCAAAAAATAATTTTCTACTGTCGCAAATTTTAATTGCGACAGGGATTGCCTTTTCTACAGTAAATTTTTGAAAAAATAATTTTCTACTGTCGCAAATTTTAATTGCGCCAGGGATTGCCTTTTCTACAGTAAATTTTTCAAAAAATAATTTTCTACTGTCGCAAATTTTAATTGCGCCAAGGATTGCCTTTTCTACAGTAAATTTTACAAAAAATAATTTTATACTGTCGCAAATTTTAATTGCGCCAGGGATTGCCTTTTCTACAGTAAATTTTACAAAAAATAATTTTATACTGTCGCAAATTTTAATTCCGCCAGGGATTGCCTTTTCTACAGTAAATTTTACAAAAAATAATTTTATACTGTCGCAAATTTTAATTGCGCCAGGGATTACCTTTTCTTTAGTAAATTTTTAAAGAAATAATTTTTTACTGTCGCAAATTGTAATTGCGCCAGGGATTATCTTTTCTATAGTAAATTATTCAAAAAATATTTTTTTCCTGTCGGAAATTTTAATTGCGCCAAGGATTGCCTTTTCTATAGTAAATTTTTCAAAATTAATTTTTTACTGTCGCAAATTTTAAATCCGCCAGGGATTGCCTTTTCTACAGTAAATTATTCAAAAAATATTTTTTTCCTGTCGGAAATTTTAATTGCGCCAGGGATTGCCTTTTCTACAGTAAATTTTACAAAAAATAATTTTATACTGTCGCAAATTTTAATTGCGATAGGGATTGCCTTTCCTATAGTAAATTATACACAAATTAATTTTTTACTGTCGCAAATTTTAATTGCGCCAGGGATTGCCTTTTCTATAGTAAATTATACACAAATTAATTTTTTACTGTCGCTAATTTTAAATATGCCAGGGATTGCCTTTTGTATAGTAAATTTTTCACAAATTAATTTTTTACTGTCGCAAATTTTAAATACGCCAGGGTTTGCCTTTCTACAGTAAATTATTCACAAATTAATTTTTACTGTCGCAAATTTTAATTGCGGCAGGGATTGAATTTTCTATAGTAAATTATTCAAAAACTAATTTTTTAATGTCGCAAATTTTAATTACGCCAGGGATTGCCTTTTCTATAGTAAATTTTTCAAAATTTAATTTTATACTGTCGCAAATTTTAAATACGCCAGGGATTACCTTTTCTATAGTAAATTTTTCAAAATTTAATTTTATACTGTCGCAAATTTTAAATACGCCAGGGATTAACTTTTCTTTAGTAAATTTTTCAAAAAAAAATTTTTTACTGTCGCAAATTTTAATTGCGCCAGGGATTGCCTTTTCTATAGTAAATTTTTCACAAATTAATTTTCTACTGTCGCAAATTTTAATTGCGCCAGGGATTGCCTTTTCTATAGTAAATTTTTCAAAACTGTCGCAAATTTTAAATACGCCAGGGATTGCCATTTCTATAGTAAATTTTGCAAAAAAATAATTTTTTACTGTCGCAAATTGTAATTGCGCCAGGGATTACCTTTTCTATAGTAAATTTTTCAAAAAATAATTTTTTACTGTCGCAAATTTTAAATACGCCAGGGATTGCCTTTTCTGTAGTAAATTTTGCAAAAAAATAATTTTTTACTGTCGCAAATTGTAATTGCGCCAGGGATTAACTTTTCTATAGTAAATTTTTCAAAAAATAATTTTTTACTGTCGGAAATTTTAATTGCGCCAGGGATTGCCTTTTCTACAGTAAATTTTTCAAAAAATAATTTTTTACTGTCGCAAATTTTAATTGCGGCAGGGATTGCCTTTTCTATAGTAAATTATTCAAAAAATAATTTTTTACTGTCTCAAATTTTAATTGCGCCAGGGATTGCCTTCTCTATAGTAAATTTTGCAAAAAAATTATTTTTTACTGTCGCAAATTTTAAATACGCCAGGGATTGCCTTTTCTATAGTAAATTTTTCACAAATTAATTTTTTACTGTCGCAAATTTTAATTACGCCAGGGATTGCCTTTTCTATAGTAAATTTTTCAAAAATTAATTTTTTACTGTCGCAAATTTTAATTGCGCCAGGGATTGCCTTTTCTATAGTAAATTTTGCAAAAAAATAATTTTTTACTGTCGCAAATTTTAATTGCGCCAGGGATTGCCTTTTCTACAGTACATTTTACAAAAAATAATTTTATACTGTCGCAAATTTTAATTGCGATAGGGATTGCCTTTCCTATAGTAAATTATACAAAAATTAATTTTTTACTGTCGCAAATTTTAATTGCGCCAGGGATTGCCTTTTCTACAGTAAATTTTACAAAAAATAATTTTATACTGCCGCAAATTTTAGTTGCGCCAGGGATTGCCTTTTCTACAGTAAATTTTACAAAAAATAATTTTATACTGTCGCAAATTTTAATTGCGCCAGGGATTACCTTTTCTTTAGTAAATTTTTCAAGAAATAATTTTTTACTGTCGCAAATTGTAATTGCGCCAGGGATTATCTTTTCTATAATAAATTATTCAAAAAATATTTTTTTCCTGTCGCAAATTTTAATTGCGCCAAGGATTGCCTTTTCTATAGTAAATTTTTCAAAAATTAATTTTTTACTGTCGCAAATTTTAAATCCGCCAGGGATTGCCTTTTCTACAGTAAATTTTTCAAAAATTAATTTTTTACTGTCGCAAATTTTAATTGCGCCAGGGATTGCCTTTTCTACAGTAAATTTTACAAAAAATAATTTTATACTGTCGCAAATTTTAATTGCGATAGGGATTGCCTTTCCTATAGTAAATTATACACAAATTAATTTTTTACTGTCGCAAATTTTAATTGCGCCAGGGATTGCCTTTTTTTAGTAAATTATACACAAATTAATTTTTTACTGTCGCTAATTTTAAATATGCCAGGGATTGCCTTTTGTATAGTAAATTTTTCACAAATTAATTTTTTACTGTCGCAAATTTTAAATACGCCAGGGTTTGCCTTTTCTACAGTAAATTATTCACAAATTAATTTTTTACTGTCGCAAATTTTAATTGCGGCAGGGATTGAATTTTCTATAGTAAATTATTCAAAAACTAATTTTTTATTGTCGCAAATTTTAATTACGCCAGGGATTGCCTTTTCTATAGTAAATTTTTCACAAATTAATTTTCTACTGTCGCAAATTTTAATTGCGGCTGGGATTGAATTTTCTACAGTAAATTTTTCAAAAAATAATTTTCTACTGTCGCAAATTTTAATTGCGACAGGGATTGCCTTTTCTACAGTAAATTTTTCAAAAAATAATTTTCTACTGTCGCAAATTTTAATTCCGCCAGGGATTGCCTTTTCTACAGTAAATTTTTCAAAAAATAATTTTCTACTGTCGCAAATTTTAATTCCGCCAGGGATTGCCTTTTCTATAGTAAATTATTCAACAAATAATTTTTTACTGTCGCAAATTTTAATTGCGCCAGGGATTGCCTTTTCTACAGTAAATTTTTCAAAAAATAATTTTTTAATGTCGCAAATTTTAATTGCGGCAGGGATTGCCTTTTCGATAGTAAATTATTCAAAAAATAATTTTTTACTGTCGCAAATTTTAATAGCGCCAGGGATTGCCTTTTCTATAGTAAATTTTGCAAAAAAATAATTTTTTACTGTCGCAAATTTTAAATACGCCAGGGATTGCCTTTTCTATAGTAAATTTTTCACAAATTAATTTTTTACTGTCGCAAATTTTAATTACGCCAGGGATTGCCTTTTCTATAGTAAATTTTTCAAAAATTAATTTTTTACTGTCGCAAATTTTAAATCCGCCAGGGATTGCCTTTTCTACAGTAAATTTTTCAAAAATTAATTTTTTACTGTCGTAAATTTTAATTGCGCCAGGGATTGCCTTTTCTACAGTAAATTTTACAAAAAATAATTTTATACTCTCGCAAATTTTAATGGCGCCAGGGATTGCCCTTTCTATAGTAAATTTTTCACAAATTAATTTTTTACTGTCGCAAATTTTACTTACGCCAGGGATTGCCTTTTCTATAGTAAATTTTTCAAAAATTAATTTTTTACTGTCGCAAATTTTAAATCCGCCAGGGATTGCCTTTTCTATAGTAAATTTTTCAAAAATTAATTTTTTACTGTCGCAAATTTTAATTGCGCCAGGGATTGCCTTTTCTACAGTAAATTTTACAAAAAATAATTTTGTACTGTCGCAAATTTTAATTGCGCCAGGGATTGCCTTTTCTATAGTAAATTTTGCAAAAAAATAATTTTTTACTGTCGCAAATTTTAAATACGCCAGGGATTGCCTTTTCTATAGTAAATTTTTCACAAATTAATTTTTTACTGTCGCAAATTTTAATTACGCCAGGGATTGCCTTTTCTATAGTAAATTTTTCAAAAATTAATTTTTTACTGTCGCAAATTTTACTTGCGCCAGGGATTGCCTTTTCTATTGTAAATTTTGCAAAAAAATAATTTTTTACTGTCGCAAATTTTAATTGCGCCAGGGATTGCCTTTTCTATAGTAAATTTTTCACAAATTAATATTCTACTGTCGCAAATTTTAATTGCGGCTGGGATTGAATTTTCTACAGTAAATTTTTCAAAAAATAATTTTCTACTGTCGCAAATTTTAATTGCGATATGGATTGCCTTCTCTACAGTAAATTTTTCAAAAAATAATTTTCTACTGTCGCAAATTTTAATTGCGCCAGGGATTGCCTTTTCTACAGTAAATTTTTCAAAAAATAATTTTCTACTGTCGCAAATTTTAATTGCGCCAGGGATTGCCTTTTCTATAGTAAATTATTCAAAAAATAATTTTTTACTGTCGAAAATTTTAATTGCGCCAGGGATTGCCTTTTCTACAGTAAATTTTTCAAAAAATAATTTTTTACTGTCGCAAATTTTAATTGCGGCAGGGATTGCCTTTTCGATAGTAAATTGTTCAAACAATAATTTTTTACTGTCGCAAATTTTAATAGCGCCAGGGATTGCCTTTTCTATAGTAAATTTTACAAAAAAATAATTTTTTAATGTCGCAAATTTTAAATACGCCAGGGATTGCCTTTTCTATAGTAAATTTTTCACAAATTAATTTTTTACTGTCGCAAATTTTAATTACGCCAGGGATTGCCTTTTCTATAGTAAATTTTTCAAAAATTAATTTTTTACTGTCGAAAATTTTAAATCCGCCAGGGATTGCCTTTTCTACAGTAAATTTTTCAAAAATTAATTTTTTACTGTCGCAAATTTTAATTGCGCCAGGGATTGCCTTTTCTACAGTAAATTTTACAAAAAATAATTTTATACTGTCGCAAATTTTAATTGCGCCAGGCATTGCCCTTTCTATAGTAAATTTTTCACTAGTTAATTTTTTACTGTCGCAAATTTTAATTACGCCAGGTATTGCCTTTTCTATAGTAAATTTTTCAAAAATTAATTTTTTTATTGTCGCAAATTTTAAATCCGCCAGGGATTGCCTTTTCTACAGTAAATTTTTCAAAAATTAATTTTTTACTGTTGCAAATTTTAATTGCGCCAGGGATTGCCGTTTCTACAGTAAATTTTACAAAAAATAATTTTATACTGTCGCAAATTTTAATTGCGCCAGGGATTGCCTTTTCTACAGTAAATTTTACAAAAAATAATTTTATACTGTCGCAAATTTTAATTGCGCCAGGGATTGCCTTTTCTACAGTAAATTTTTCAAAAAATACTTTTCTACTGTCACAAATTTTAATTGCGCCAGGGATTGCCTTTTCTATAGTAAATTATTCAAAAAATAATTTTCTACTGTCGCAAATTTTAATTGCGCCAGTGATTGCCTTTTCTTTAGTAAATTTTTCCAAAAATAATTTTTTACTGTCGCAAATTGTAATTGCGCCAGGGATTATCTTTTCTATAGTAAATTTTTCAAAAAATAATTTTTTTCTGTCCCAAATTTCAATTGCGCCAGGGATTGCCTTTTCTATAGTAAATTTTTCAAAAAATAATTTTATACTGTCGCAAATTTTAATTGGCCAGGGATTGCCTTTTCTATAGTAAATTTTGCAAAAAAATAATTTTTTACTGTCGCAAATTTTAATTGCGCCAGGGATTGCCTTTTCTATAGTAAATTTTTCACAAATTAATTTTCTACTGTCGCAAATTTTAATTGCGGCAGGGATTGAATTTTCTACAGTAAATTTTTCAAAAAATAATTTTCTACTGTCGCAAATTTTAATTGCGCCAGGGATTGCCTTTTCTACAGTAAATTTTTCAAAAAATAATTTTTTACTGTCGCAAATTTTAATTGCGCCAGGGATTGCCTTTTCTACAGTAAATTTTACAAAAAATAATTTTATACTGTAGAAAATTTTAATTGCGCCAGGGATTGCCTTTTCTATAGTAAATTTTTCAAAAATAATTTTTTACTGTCGCAAATTTTAAATACGCCAGGGATTGCCTTTTCTATAGTAAATTTTGCAAAAAAATAATTTTTTTCTGTCGCAAATTGTAATTGCGCCAGGGATTACCTTTTCTATAGTAAATTTTTCAAAAAATAATTTTTTACTGTCGCAAATTTTAATTGCGCCAGGGATTGCCTTTTCTACAGTAAATTTTTCAAAAAATAATTTTTTACTGTCGAAAATTTTCATTGCGGCAGGGATTGCCTTTTCTATAGTAAATTATTCAAAAAATAATTTTTTACTGTCGCAAATTTTAATTGTGCCAGTGATTGCATTTTCTATAGTAAATTTTGCAAAAAAAAAATTCTTACTGTCGCAAATTTTAAATACGCCAGGGATTGCCTTTTCTATAGTAAAGTTTTCACAAATTAATTTTTTACTATCGCAAATTTTAATTACGCCAGGGATTGCCTTTTCTATAGTAAATTTTTCAAAAATTAATTTTTTTCTGTCGCAAATTTTAAATCCGCCAAGGATTGCCTTTTCTACAGTAAATTTTTCAAAAATTAATTTTTTACTGTCGCAAATTTCAATTGCGCCAGGGATTGCCTTTTCTACAGTAAATTTTACAAAAAATAATTTTATACTGTCGCAAATTTTAATTGCGCCAGGGATTGCCCTTTCTATAGTAAATTTTTCACAAATTAATTTTTTACTGTCGCAAATTTTAATTACGCCAGGGATTGCCTTTTCTATAGTAAATTTTTCAAAAATTAATTTTTTACTGTCGCAAATTTTAAATCCGCCAGGGATTGCCTTTTCTACAGTAAATTTTTCAAACATTAATTTTTTACTGTGGCAAATTTTAATTGCGCCAGGGATTGCCTTTTCTACAGTAAATTTTACAAAAAATAATTTTTTACTGTCGCAAATTTTAATTGCGCCAGGGATTGCCTTTTCTATAGTAAATTTTTCACAAATTAATTTTCTACTGTCGCAAATTTTAATTGCGGCTGGGATTGAATTTTCTACAGTAAATTTTTCAAAAAATAATTTTCTACTGTCGCAAATTTTAATTGCGACAGGGATTGCCTTTTCTACAGTAAATTTTTCAAAAAATAATTTTCTACTGTCGCAAATTTTAATTGCGCCAGGGATTGCCTTTTCTACAGTAAATTTTTCAAAAAATAATTTTCTACTGTCGCAAATTTTAATTCCGCCAGGGATTGCCTTTTCTATAGTAAATTATTCAAAAAATAATTTTTTACTGTCGCAAATTTTAATTGCGCCAGGGATTGCCTTTTCTATAGTAAATTTTTCAAAAAATAATTTTTTACTGTCGCAAATTTTAATTGCGGCAGGGATTGCCTTTTCGATAGTAAATTATTCAAAAAATAATTTTTTACTTTCGCAAATTTTAATAGCGCCAGGGATTGCCTTTTCTATAGTAAATTTTGCAAAAAAATAATTTTTTACTGTCGCAAATTTTAAATACGCCAGGGATTGCCTTTTCTATAGTAAATTTTTCACAAATTAATTTTTTACTGTCGCAAATTTTAAATCCGCCAGGGATTGCCTTTTCTACAGTAAATTTTTCAAAAATTAATTTTTTACTGTCGCAAATTTTAATTGCGCCAGGGATTGCCTTTTCTACAGTAAATTTTACAAAAAATAATTTTATACTGTCGCAAATTTTAATTGCGCCAGGGATTCCCCGTTCTATAGTAAATTTTTCACAAATTAATTTTTTACTGTCGCAAATTTGAATTACGCCAGGTATTGCTTTTTCTATAGTAAATTTTTCAAAAATTATTTTTTTACTGTCGAAAATTTTAAATCCGCCAGGGATTGCCATTTCTACAGTAAATTTTTCAAAAATTAATTTTTTACTGTCGCAAATTTTAATTGCGCCAGGGATTGCCTTTTCTACAGTAAATTTTACAAAAAATAATTTTATACTGTCGCAAATTTTAATTGCGCCAGGGATTGCCTTTTCTACAGTAAATTTTACAAAAAATAATTTTACACTGTCGCAAATTTTAATTGCGCCAGGGATTGCCTTTTCTACAGTAAATTTTTCAAAAAATACTTTTCTACTGTCGCAAATTTTAATTGCGCCAGGG
The DNA here is from genome assembly GCA_963930735.1 of Dioctria linearis. Taxonomy (NCBI): domain Eukaryota; kingdom Metazoa; phylum Arthropoda; class Insecta; order Diptera; family Asilidae; genus Dioctria; species Dioctria linearis. The sequence continues at coordinate 169,517 of CAWVNZ010001367.1, forward strand.
ATTGCCTTTTCTATAGTAAATTATTCAAAAAATAATTTTTTACTGTCGCAAATTTTAATTGCGCCAGTGATTGCATTTTCTATAGTAAATTTTGCAAAAAAAAAAATTTTACTGTCGCAAATTTTAAATACGCCAGGGATTACCTTTTCTATAGTAAATTTTTCACAAATTAATTTTTTACTGTCGCAAATTTTAATTACGCCATGGATTGCCTTTTCTATAGTAAATTTTTCAAAAATTAATTTTTTTCTGTCGCAAATTTTAAATCCGCCAAGGATTGCCTTTTCTACAGTAAATTTTTCAAAAATTAATTTTTTAGTGTCGCAAATTTCAATTGCGCCAGGGATTGCCTTTTCTACAGTAAATTTTACAAAACATAATTTTATACTGTCGCAAATTTTAATTGCGCCAGGGATTGCCTTTTCTACAGTAAATTTTTCAAAAATTAATTTTTTACTGTCGCAAATTTTAATTGCGCCAGGGATTGCCTTTTCTACAGTAAATTTTACAAAAAATAATTTTATACTGTCGCAAATTTTAATTGCGCCAGGGATTGCCTTTTCTACAGTAAATTTTACAAAAAATAATTTTATACTGTCGCAAATTTTAATTGCGCCAGGGATTGCCTTTTCTATAGTAAATTATTCACAAATTAATTTTTTACTGTCGCAAATTTTAATTGCGGCCGGGATTGAATTTTCTATAGTAAATTATTCAAAAACTAATTTTTTACTGTCGCAAATTTTAATTGCGCCAGGGATTGCCTTTTCTGTAGAAAATTATTCAAAAAAATAATTTTTTATTGTCGCAAATTTTAATTGCGCCAGGGATTGCCTTTTCTATAGTAAATTATTCAAAAAATAATTTTTAACTGTCGCAAATTTTAAATATGCCAGGGATTGCCTTTTCTTTAGTAAATTTTTCAAAAAATAATTTTTTACCCTCGCGAATTGTAATTGCGCCAGGGATTATCTTTTCTATAGTAAATTTTTCAAAAAATAATTTTTTACTGTCGCAAATTTTAATTGCGCCAGGGATTGCCTTTTCTACAGTAAATTTTTCACAAGTTAATTTTTTACTGTCGCAAATTTTAAATACGCCAGGGATTGCCTTTTCTACAGTAAATTATTCACAAATTAATTTTTTACTGTCGCAAATTTTAATTGCGGCAGGGATTGAGTTTTCTATAGTAAATTAATAAAAAACTAATTTTTTAATGTCGCAAATTTTAATTACGCCAGGGATTGCCTTTTCTATAGTAAATTTTTCAAATTTAATTTTATACTGTCGCAAATTTTAAATACGCCAGGGATTACCTTTTCTTTAGTAAATTTTGCAAAAAATAATTTTTTACTGTCGCAAGTTTTAATAACGCCAGGGATTGCCTTTCTATAGTAAATTTTTCAAAAAATAATTTTTTACTGTCGCAAATTTTAATTACGCCAGGGATTGCCTTTTCTATAGTAAATTTTTCAAAATTTAATTTTATACTGTCGCAAATTTTAAATACGCCAGGGATTACGTTTTCTTTAGTAAATTTTTCAAAAAATAATTTTTTACCCTCGCGAATTGTAATTGCGCCAGGGATTATCTTTTCTATAGTAAATTTTTCAAAATTTAATTTTATACTGTCGCAAATTTTAAATACGCCAGGGATTACCTTTTCTTTAGTAAATTTTGCAAAAAATAATTTTTTACTGTCGCAAGTTTTAATAACGCCAGGGATTGCCTTTTCTATAGTAAATTTTTCAAAAAATAATTTTTTACTGTCGCAAATTTTAATTACGCCAGGGATTGCCTTTTCTATAGTAAATTTTTCAAAATTTAATTTTATACTGTCGCAAATTTTAAATACGCCATGGATTACCTTTTCTTTAGTGAATTTTGCAAAAAATAATTTTTTACTGTCGCAACTTTTAATTACGCCAGGGATTGCCTTTTCTATAGTAAATTTTTCAAAATTTAATTTTATACTGTCGCAAATTTTAAATACGCCAGGGATTACCTTTTCTTTAGTAAATTTTGCAAAAAATAATTTTTTACTGTCGCAAGTTTTAATAACGCCAGGGATTGCCTTTTCTATAGTAAATTTTTCAAAAAATAATTTTTTACTGTCGCAAATTTTAATTACGCCAGGGATTGCCTTTTCTATAGTAAATTTTTCAAAATTTAATTTTATACTGTCGCAAATTTTAAATACGCCAGGGATTACCTTTTCTTTAGTAAATTTTATAAAAATAAATTTTTTACCCTCGCGAATTGTAATTGCGCCAGGGATTATCTTTTCTATAGTAAATTTTTCAAAAAATAATTTTTTACTGTCGCAAATTTTAATTGCGCCAGGGATTACCTTTTCTACAGTAAATTTTACAAAAAATAATTTTATACTGTCGCAAATTTTAATTGCGCCAGGGATTGCCTTTTCTACAGTAAATTTTACAAAAAATAATTTTATATTGTCGCAAATTTTAATTGCGCCAGGGATTGCCTTTTCTATAGTAAATTATTCAAAAAATAATTTTTTACTGTCTCAAATTTTAATTGCGCCAGGGATTGCGTTTTCTATATTAAATTTTGCAAAAAAATTATTTTTTACTGTCGCAAATTTTAAATACGCCAGGGATTGCCTTTTCTATAGTAAATTTTTCACAAATTAATTTTATACTGTCGCAAATTTTAAATACGCCAGGGATTACCTTTTCTTTAGTAAATTTTATAAAAATAAATTTTTTACCCTCGCGAATTGTAATTGCGCCAGGGATTATCTTTTCTATAGTAAATTTTTCAAAAAATAATTTTTTACTGTCGCAAATTTTAAATACGCCAGGGATTGCCTTTTCTACAGTAAATTATTCACAAATTAATTTTTTACTGTCGCAAATTTTAATTGCGGCAGGGATTGAGTTTTCTATAGTAAATTATTCAAAAACTAATTTTTTAATGTCGCAAATTTTAATTACGCCAGGGATTGCCTTTTCTATAGTAAATTTTTCAAAATTTAATTTTATACTGTCGCAAATTTTAAATACGCCAGGGATTACCTTTTCTTTAGTAAATTTTGCAAAAAATAATTTTTTACTGTCGCAAGTTTTAATAACACCAGGGATTGCCTTTTCTATAGTAAATTTTTCAAAAAATAATTTTTTACTGTCGCAAATTTTAATTACGCCAGGGATTGCCTTTTCTATAGTAAATTTTTCAAAATTTAATTTTATACTGTCGCAAATTTTAATTGCGCCAGGGATTGCCTTTTCTACAGTAAATTTTACAAAAAATAATTTTATATTGTCGCAAATTTTAATTGCGCCAGGGATTGCCTTTTCTATAGTAAATTATTCAAAAAATAATTTTTTACTGTCTCAAATTTTAATTGCGCCAGGGATTGCGTTTTCTATATTAAATTTTGCAAAAAAATTATTTTTTACTGTCGCAAATTTTAAATACGCCAGGGATTGCCTTTTCTATAGTAAATTTTTCACAAATTAATTTTATACTGTCGCAAATTTTAAATACGCCAGGGATTACCTTTTCTTTAGTAAATTTTATAAAAATAAATTTTTTACCCTCGCGTATTGTAATTGCGCCAGGGATTATCTTTTCTATAGTAAATTTTTCAAAAAATAATTTTTTACTGTCGCAAATTTTAATTGCGCCAGGGATTACCTTTTCTACAGTAAATTTTACAAAAAATAATTTTATACTGTCGCAAATTTTAATTGCGCCAGGGATTGCCTTTTCTACAGTAAATTTTACAAAAAATAATTTTATACTGTCGCAAATTTTAATTGCGCCAGGGATTGCCTTTTCTATAGTAAATTATTCAAAAAATAATTTTTTACTGTCTCAAATTTTAATTACGCCAGGGATTGCCTTTTCTATAGTAAATTTTTCAAAATTTAATTTTATACTGTCGCAAATTTTAAATACGCCAGGGATTACGTTTTCTTTAGTAAATTTTTCAAAAAATAATTTTTTACCCTCGCGAATTGTAATTGCGCCAGGGATTATCTTTTCTATAGTAAATTTTTCAAAATTTAATTTTATACTGTCGCAAATTTTAAATACGCCAGGGATTACCTTTTCTTTAGTAAATTTTGCAAAAAATAATTTTTTACTGTCGCAAGTTTTAATAACGCCAGGGATTGCCTTTTCTATAGTAAATTTTTCAAAAAATAATTTTTTACTGTCGCAAATTTTAATTACGCCAGGGATTGCCTTTTCTATAGTAAATTTTTCAAAATTTAATTTTATACTGTCGCAAATTTTAAATACGCCATGGATTACCTTTTCTTTAGTGAATTTTGCAAAAAATAATTTTTTACTGTCGCAACTTTTAATTACGCCAGGGATTGCCTTTTCTATAGTAAATTTTTCAAAAAATAATTTTCTACTGTCGCAAATTTTAATTACGCCAGGGATTGCCTTTTCTATAGTAAATTTTTCAAAATTTAATTTTATACTGTCGCAAATTTTAAATACGCCAGGGATTACGTTTTCTTTAGTAAATTTTTCAAAAAATAATTTTTTACCCTCGCGAATTGTAATTGCGCCAGGGATTATCTTTTCTATAGTAAATTTTTCAAAATTTAATTTTATACTGTCGCAAATTTTAAATACGACAGGGATTACCTTTTCTTTAGTAAATTTTGCAAAAAATAATTTTTTACTGTCGCAAGTTTTAATAACGCCAGGGATTGCCTTTTCTATAGTAAATTTTTCAAAAAATAATTTTTTACTGTCGCAAATTTTAATTACGCCAGGAATTGCCTTTTCTATAGTAAATTTTTCAAAATTTAATTTTATACTGTCGCAAATTTTAAATACGCCATGGATTACCTTTTCTTTAGTGAATTTTGCAAAAAATAATTTTTTACTGTCGCAACTTTTAATTACGCCAGGGATTGCCTTTTCTATAGTAAATTTTTCAAAAAATAATTTTCTACTGTCGCAAATTTTAATTGCGCCAGGGATTGCCTTTTCTACAGTAAATTTTTCACAAGTTAATTTTTTACTGTCGCAAATTTTAAATACGCCAGGGATTGCCTTTTCTATAGTAAATTTTTCAAAAAGTAATTTTTTACTGTCGCAAATTTTAAATCCGCCAGGGATTGCCTTTTCTACAGTAAATTTTTCAAAAATTAATTTTTTACTGTCGCAAATTTTAATTGCGCCAGGGATTGCCTTTTCTACAGTAAATTTTACAAAAAATAATTTTATACTGTCGCAAATTTTAATTGCGCCAGGGATTGCCTTTTCTATAGTAAATTTTGCAAAAAAATAATTTTTTACTGTCGCAACTTTTAAATACGCCAGGGATTGCCTTTTCTATAGTAAATTTTTCACAAATTAATTTTTTACCGACGCAAATTTTAATTACGCCAGGGATTGCCTTTTCTATAGTAAATTTTTCAAAAATTAATTTTTACTGTCGCAAATTTTAATTGCGCCAGGGATTGCCTTTTCTATAGTAAATTTTGCAAAAAAATAATTTTTTACTGTCGCAAATTTTAATTGCGCCAGGGATTGCCTTTTCTATAGTAAATTTTTCACAAATTAATTTTCTGCTGTCGCAAATTTTAATTGCGGCTGGGATTGAATTTTCTACAGTAAATTTTTCAAAAAATAATTTTCTACTCTCGCAAATTTTAATTGCGACAGGGTTTGCCTTTTCTACAGTAAATTTTTCAAAAAATAATTTTCTACTGTCGCAAATTTTAATTGCGCCAGGGATTGCCTTTTCTACAGTAAATTTTTCAAAAAATAATTTTCTACTGTCGCAAATTTTAATTGCGCCAGGGATTGCCTTTTCTATGGTAAATTATTCAAAAAATAATTTTTTACTGTCGCAAATTTTAATTGCGCCAGGGATTGCCATTTCTACAGTAAATTTTTCAAAAAATAATTTTTTACTGTCGCAAATTTTAATTGCGGCAGGGATTGCCTCTTCGATAGTAAATTATTCAAAAAATAATTTTTTACTGTCGCAAATTTTAATAGCGCCAGGGATTGCCTTTTCTCTACTAAATTTTGCAAAAAAATTATTTTTTACTGTCGCAAATTTTAAATACGCCAGGGATTGCCTTTTCTATAGTAAATTTTTCAAAATTTAATTTTATACTGTCGCAAATTTTAAATACGACAGGGATTACCTTTTCTTTAGTAAATTTTGCAAAAAATAATTTTTTACTGTCGCAAGTTTTAATAACGCCAGGGATTGCCTTTTCTATAGTAAATTTTTCAAAAAATAATTTTTTACTGTCGCAAATTTTAATTACGCCAGGAATTGCCTTTTCTATAGTAAATTTTTCAAAATTTAATTTTATACTGTCGCAAATTTTAATTGCGCCAGGGATTGCCTTTTCTACAGTAAATTTTTCACAAGTTAATTTTTTACTGTCGCAAATTTTAAATACGCCAGGGATTGCCTTTTCTATAGTAAATTTTTCAAAAAGTAATTTTTTACTGTCGCAAATTTTAAATCCGCCAGGGATTGCCTTTTCTACAGTAAATTTTTCAAAAATTAATTTTTTACTGTCGCAAATTTTAATTGCGCCAGGGATTGCCTTTTCTACAGTAAATTTTACAAAAAATAATTTTATACTGTCGCAAATTTTAATTGCGCCAGGGATTGCCTTTTCTATAGTAAATTTTGCAAAAAAATAATTTTTTACTGTCGCAACTTTTAAATACGCCAGGGATTGCCTTTTCTATAGTAAATTTTTCACAAATTAATTTTTTACCGACGCAAATTTTAATTACGCCAGGGATTGCCTTTTCTATAGTAAATTTTTCAAAAATTAATTTTTACTGTCGCAAATTTTAATTGCGCCAGGGATTGCCTTTTCTATAGTAAATTTTGCAAAAAAATAATTTTTTACTGTCGCAAATTTTAATTGCGCCAGGGATTGCCTTTTCTATAGTAAATTTTTCACAAATTAATTTTCTGCTGTCGCAAATTTTAATTGCGGCTGGGATTGAATTTTCTACAGTAAATTTTTCAAAAAATAATTTTCTACTCTCGCAAATTTTAATTGCGACAGGGTTTGCCTTTTCTACAGTAAATTTTTCAAAAAATAATTTTCTACTGTCGCAAATTTTAATTGCGCCAGGGATTGCCTTTTCTACAGTAAATTTTTCAAAAAATAATTTTCTACTGTCGCAAATTTTAATTGCGCCAGGGATTGCCTTTTCTTTAGTAAATTTTTCCAAAAATAATTTTTTACTGTCGCAAATTGTAATTGCGCCAGGGATTATCTTTTCTATAGTAAATTTTTCAAAAAATAATTTTTTTCTGTCCCAAATTTTAATTGCGCCAGGGATTGCCTTTTCTATAGTAAATTTTTCAAAAAATAATTTTATACTGTCGCAAATTTTAATTGCGCCAGGGATTGCCTTTTCTATAGTAAATTTTGCAAAAAAATAATTTTTTACTGTCGCAAATTTTAATTGCGCCAGGGATTGCCTTTTATATAGTAAATTTTTCACAAATTAATTTTCTACTGTCGCAAATTTTAATTGCGGCAGGGATTGAATTTTCTACAGTAAATTTTTCAAAAAATAATTTTCTACTGTCGCAAATTTTAATTGCGCCAGGGATTGCCTTTTCTACAGTAAATTTTTCAAAAAATAATTTTTTACTGTCGCAAATTTTAATTGCGACAGGGACTGCCTTTTCTACAGTAAATTTTACAAAAAATAATTTTATACTGTCGCAAATTTTAATTGCGCCAGGGATTGCCTTTTCTATAGTAAATTTTTCAAAAAATAATTTTTTACTGTCGCAAATTTTAAATACGCCTGGGATTGCCTTTTCCATAGTAAATTTTGCAAAAAAATAATTTTTTACTGTCGCAAATTGTAATTGCGCCAGGGATTACCTTTTCTATAGTAAATTTTTCAAAAAATAATTTTTTACTGTCGCAAATTTTAATTGCGGCTGGGATTGAATTTTCTACAGTAAATTTTTCAAAAAATAATTTTCTACTCTCGCAAATTTTAATTGCGACAGGGTTTGCCTTTTCTACAGTAAATTTTTCAAAAAATAATTTTCTACTGTCGCAAATTTTAATTGCGCCAGGGATTGCCTTTTCTACAGTAAATTTTTCAAAAAATAATTTTCTACTGTCGCAAATTTTAATTGCGCCAGGGATTGCCTTTTCTATGGTAAATTATTCAAAAAATAATTTTTTACTGTCGCAAATTTTAATTGCGCCAGGGATTGCCATTTCTACAGTAAATTTTTCAAAAAATAATTTTTTACTGTCGCAAATTTTAATTGCGGCAGGGATTGCCTCTTCGATAGTAAATTATTCAAAAAATAATTTTTTACTGTCGCAAATTTTAATAGCGCCAGGGATTGCCTTTTCTCTACTAAATTTTGCAAAAAAATTATTTTTTACTGTCGCAAATTTTAAATACGCCAGGGATTGCCTTTTCTATAGTAAATTTTTCAAAATTTAATTTTATACTGTCGCAAATTTTAAATACGACAGGGATTACCTTTTCTTTAGTAAATTTTGCAAAAAATAATTTTTTACTGTCGCAAGTTTTAATAACGCCAGGGATTGCCTTTTCTATAGTAAATTTTTCAAAAAATAATTTTTTACTGTCGCAAATTTTAATTACGCCAGGAATTGCCTTTTCTATAGTAAATTTTTCAAAATTTAATTTTATACTGTCGCAAATTTTAAATACGCCATGGATTACCTTTTCTTTAGTGAATTTTGCAAAAAATAATTTTTTACTGTCGCAACTTTTAATTACGCCAGGGATTGCCTTTTCTATAGTAAATTTTTCAAAAAATAATTTTCTACTGTCGCAAATTTTAATTGCGCCAGGGATTGCCTTTTCTACAGTAAATTTTTCACAAGTTAATTTTTTACTGTCGCAAATTTTAAATACGCCAGGGATTGCCTTTTCTATAGTAAATTTTTCAAAAAGTAATTTTTTACTGTCGCAAATTTTAAATCCGCCAGGGATTGCCTTTTCTACAGTAAATTTTTCAAAAATTAATTTTTTACTGTCGCAAATTTTAATTGCGCCAGGGATTGCCTTTTCTATAGTAAATTTTTCAAAAATTAATTTTTACTGTCGCAAATTTTAATTGCGCCAGGGATTGCCTTTTCTATAGTAAATTTTGCAAAAAAATAATTTTTTACTGTCGCAAATTTTAATTGCGCCAGGGATTGCCTTTTCTATAGTAAATTTTTCACAAATTAATTTTCTGCTGTCGCAAATTTTAATTGCGGCTGGGATTGAATTTTCTACAGTAAATTTTTCAAAAAATAATTTTCTACTCTCGCAAATTTTAATTGCGACAGGGTTTGCCTTTTCTACAGTAAATTTTTCAAAAAATAATTTTCTACTGTCGCAAATTTTAATTGCGCCAGGGATTGCCTTTTCTACAGTAAATTTTTCAAAAAATAATTTTCTACTGTCGCAAATTTTAATTGCGCCAGGGATTGCCTTTTCTATGGTAAATTATTCAAAAAATAATTTTTTACTGTCGCAAATTTTAATTGCGCCAGGGATTGCCATTTCTACAGTAAATTTTTCAAAAAATAATTTTTTACTGTCGCAAATTTTAATTGCGGCAGGGATTGCCTCTTCGATAGTAAATTATTCAAAAAATAATTTTTTACTGTCGCAAATTTTAATAGCGCCAGGGATTGCCTTTTCTCTACTAAATTTTGCAAAAAAATTATTTTTTACTGTCGCAAATTTTAAATACGCCAGGGATTGCCTTTTCTATAGTAAATTTTTCACAAATTAATTTTTTACTGTCGCAAATTTTAATTACGCCAGGGATTGCCTGTTCTATAGTAAATTTTTCAAAAATTAATTTTTTACTGTCGCAAATTTTAAATCCGCCAGGGATTGCCTTTTCTACAGTAAATTTTTCAAAAATTAATTTTTTACTGTCGCAAATTTTAATTGCGCCAGGGATTGCCTTTTCTACAGTAAATTTTACAAAAAATAATTTTATACTGTCGCAAATTTTAATTGCGCCAGGGATTGCCTTTTCTACAGTAAATTTTACAAAAAATAATTTTATACTGTCGCAAATTTTAATTGCGCCAGGGATTGCCTTTTCTACAGTAAATTTTTCAAAAAATAATTTTCTACTGTCGCAAATTTTAATTGCGCCAGGGATTGCCTTTTCTATAGTAAATTATTCAAAAAATAATTTTTTACTGTCGCAAATTTTAATTGCGCCAGGGATTGCCTTTTCTTTAGTAAATTTTTCCAAAAATTATTTTTTACTGTCGCAAATTGTAATTGCGCCAGGGATTATATTTTCTATAGTAAATTTTCAAAAAATATTTTTTTTCTGTCCCAAATTTTAATTGCGCCAGGGATTGCCTTTTCTATAGTAAATTTTTCAAAAAATAATTTTATACTGTCGCAAATTTTAATTGCCCCAGGGATTGCCTTTTCTATAGTAAATTTTGCAAAAAAATAATTTTTTACTGTCGCAAATTTTAATTGCGCCAGGGATTGCCTTTTCTATAGTAAATTTTTCACAAATTAATTTTCTACTTTCGCAAATTTTAATTGCGGCAGGGATTGAATTTCCACAGTAAATTTTTCAAAAAATAATTTTCTACTGTCGCAAATTTTAATTGCGCCAGGGATTGCCTTTTCTCCAGTAAATTTTTCAAAAAATAATTTTTTACTGTCGCAAATTTTAATTGCGCCAGGGATTGCCTTTTCTTTAGTAAATTTTTCCAAAAATAATTTTTTACTGTCGCAAATTGTAATTGCGCCAGGGATTATCTTTTCTATAGTAAATTTTTCAAAAAATAATTTTTTTCTGTCCCAAATTTTAATTGCGCCAGGGATTGCCTTTTCTATAGTAAATTTTTCAAAAAATAATTTTATACTGTCGCAAATTTTAATTGCGCCAGGGATTGCCTTTTCTATAGTAAATTTTGCAAAAAAATAATTTTTTACTGTCGCAAATTTTAATTGCGCCAGGGATTGCCTTTTATATAGTAAATTTTTCACAAATTAATTTTCTACTGTCGCAAATTTTAATTGCGGCAGGGATTGAATTTTCTACAGTAAATTTTTCAAAAAATAATTTTCTACTGTCGCAAATTTTAATTGCGCCAGGGATTGCCTTTTCTACAGTAAATTTTTCAAAAAATAATTTTTTACTGTCGCAAATTTTAATTGCGACAGGGACTGCCTTTTCTACAGTAAATTTTACAAAAAATAATTTTATACTGTCGCAAATTTTAATTGCGCCAGGGATTGCCTTTTCTATAGTAAATTTTTCAAAAAATAATTTTTTACTGTCGCAAATTTTAAATACGCCTGGGATTGCCTTTTCCATAGTAAATTTTGCAAAAAAATAATTTTTTACTGTCGCAAATTGTAATTGCGCCAGGGATTACCTTTTCTATAGTAAATTTTTCAAAAAATAATTTTTTACTGTCGCAACTTTTAAATACGCCAGGGATTGCCTTTTCTATAGTAAATTTTTCACAAATTAATTTTTTACCGACGCAAATTTTAATTACGCCAGGGATTGCCTTTTCTATAGTAAATTTTTCAAAAATTAATTTTTACTGTCGCAAATTTTAATTGCGCCAGGGATTGCCTTTTCTATAGTAAATTTTGCAAAAAAATAATTTTTTACTGTCGCAAATTTTAATTGCGCCAGGGATTGCCTTTTCTATAGTAAATTTTTCACAAATTAATTTTCTGCTGTCGCAAATTTTAATTGCGGCTGGGATTGAATTTTCTACAGTAAATTTTTCAAAAAATAATTTTCTACTCTCGCAAATTTTAATTGCGACAGGGTTTGCCTTTTCTACAGTAAATTTTTCAAAAAATAATTTTCTACTGTCGCAAATTTTAATTGCGCCAGGGATTGCCTTTTCTACAGTAAATTTTTCAAAAAATAATTTTCTACTGTCGCAAATTTTAATTGCGCCAGGGATTGCCTTTTCTATGGTAAATTATTCAAAAAATAATTTTTTACTGTCGCAAATTTTAATTGCGCCAGGGATTGCCATTTCTACAGTAAATTTTTCAAAAAATAATTTTTTACTGTCGCAAATTTTAATTGCGGCAGGGATTGCCTCTTCGATAGTAAATTATTCAAAAAACAATTTTTTACTGTCGCAAATTTTAATAGCGCCAGGGATTGCCTTTTCTCTACTAAATTTTGCAAAAAAATTATTTTTTACTGTCGCAAATTTTAAATACGCCAGGGATTGCCTTTTCTATAGTAAATTTTTCAAAATTTAATTTTATACTGTCGCAAATTTTAAATACGACAGGGATTACCTTTTCTTTAGTAAATTTTGCAAAAAATAATTTTTTACTGTCGCAAGTTTTAATAACGCCAGGGATTGCCTTTTCTATAGTAAATTTTTCAAAAAATAATTTTTTACTGTCGCAAATTTTAATTACGCCAGGAATTGCCTTTTCTATAGTAAATTTTTCAAAATTTAATTTTATACTGTCGCAAATTTTAAATACGCCATGGATTACCTTTTCTTTAGTGAATTTTGCAAAAAATAATTTTTTACTGTCGCAACTTTTAATTACGCCAGGGATTGCCTTTTCTATAGTAAATTTTTCAAAAAATAATTTTCTACTGTCGCAAATTTTAATTGCGCCAGGGATTGCCTTTTCTACAGTAAATTTTTCACAAGTTAATTTTTTACTGTCGCAAATTTTAAATACGCCAGGGATTGCCTTTTCTATAGTAAATTTTTCAAAAAGTAATTTTTTACTGTCGCAAATTTTAAATCCGCCAGGGATTGCCTTTTCTACAGTAAATTTTTCAAAAATTAATTTTTTACTGTCGCAAATTTTAATTGCGCCAGGGATTGCCTTTTCTATAGTAAATTTTTCAAAAATTAATTTTTACTGTCGCAAATTTTAATTGCGCCAGGGATTGCCTTTTCTATAGTAAATTTTGCAAAAAAATAATTTTTTACTGTCGCAAATTTTAATTGCGCCAGGGATTGCCTTTTCTATAGTAAATTTTTCACAAATTAATTTTCTGCTGTCGCAAATTTTAATTGCGGCTGGGATTGAATTTTCTACAGTAAATTTTTCAAAAAATAATTTTCTACTCTCGCAAATTTTAATTGCGACAGGGTTTGCCTTTTCTACAGTAAATTTTTCAAAAAATAATTTTCTACTGTCGCAAATTTTAATTGCGCCAGGGATTGCCTTTTCTACAGTAAATTTTTCAAAAAATAATTTTCTACTGTCGCAAATTTTAATTGCGCCAGGGATTGCCTTTTCTATGGTAAATTATTCAAAAAATAATTTTTTACTGTCGCAAATTTTAATTGCGCCAGGGATTGCCATTTCTACAGTAAATTTTTCAAAAAATAATTTTTTACTGTCGCAAATTTTAATTGCGGCAGGGATTGCCTCTTCGATAGTAAATTATTCAAAAAATAATTTTTTACTGTCGCAAATTTTAATAGCGCCAGGGATTGCCTTTTCTCTACTAAATTTTGCAAAAAAATTATTTTTTACTGTCGCAAATTTTAAATACGCCAGGGATTGCCTTTTCTATAGTAAATTTTTCACAAATTAATTTTTTACTGTCGCAAATTTTAATTACGCCAGGGATTGCCTGTTCTATAGTAAATTTTTCAAAAATTAATTTTTTACTGTCGCAAATTTTAAATCCGCCAGGGATTGCCTTTTCTACAGTAAATTTTTCAAAAATTAATTTTTTACTGTCGCAAATTTTAATTGCGCCAGGGATTGCCTTTTCTACAGTAAATTTTACAAAAAATAATTTTATACTGTCGCAAATTTTAATTGCGCCAGGGATTGCCTTTTCTACAGTAAATTTTACAAAAAATAATTTTATACTGTCGCAAATTTTAATTGCGCCAGGGATTGCCTTTTCTACAGTAAATTTTTCAAAAAATAATTTTCTACTGTCGCAAATTTTAATTGCGCCAGGGATTGCCTTTTCTATAGTAAATTATTCAAAAAATAATTTTTTACTGTCGCAAATTTTAATTGCGCCAGGGATTGCCTTTTCTTTAGTAAATTTTTCCAAAAATTATTTTTTACTGTCGCAAATTGTAATTGCGCCAGGGATTATATTTTCTATAGTAAATTTTCAAAAAATATTTTTTTTCTGTCCCAAATTTTAATTGCGCCAGGGATTGCCTTTTCTATAGTAAATTTTTCAAAAAATAATTTTATACTGTCGCAAATTTTAATTGCCCCAGGGATTGCCTTTTCTATAGTAAATTTTGCAAAAAAATAATTTTTTACTGTCGCAAATTTTAATTGCGCCAGGGATTGCCTTTTCTATAGTAAATTTTTCACAAATTAATTTTCTACTTTCGCAAATTTTAATTGCGGCAGGGATTGAATTTCCACAGTAAATTTTTCAAAAAATAATTTTCTACTGTCGCAAATTTTAATTGCGCCAGGGATTGCCTTTTCTCCAGTAAATTTTTCAAAAAATAATTTTTTACTGTCGCAAATTTTAATTGCGCCAGGGATTGCCTTTTCTTTAGTAAATTTTTCCAAAAATAATTTTTTACTGTCGCAAATTGTAATTGCGCCAGGGATTATCTTTTCTATAGTAAATTTTTCAAAAAATAATTTTTTTCTGTCCCAAATTTTAATTGCGCCAGGGATTGCCTTTTCTATAGTAAATTTTTCAAAAAATAATTTTATACTGTCGCAAATTTTAATTGCGCCAGGGATTGCCTTTTCTATAGTAAATTTTGCAAAAAAATAATTTTTTACTGTCGCAAATTTTAATTGCGCCAGGGATTGCCTTTTATATAGTAAATTTTTCACAAATTAATTTTCTACTGTCGCAAATTTTAATTGCGGCAGGGATTGAATTTTCTACAGTAAATTTTTCAAAAAATAATTTTCTACTGTCGCAAATTTTAATTGCGCCAGGGATTGCCTTTTCTACAGTAAATTTTTCAAAAAATAATTTTTTACTGTCGCAAATTTTAATTGCGACAGGGACTGCCTTTTCTACAGTAAATTTTACAAAAAATAATTTTATACTGTCGCAAATTTTAATTGCGCCAGGGATTGCCTTTTCTATAGTAAATTTTTCAAAAAATAATTTTTTACTGTCGCAAATTTTAAATACGCCTGGGATTGCCTTTTCCATAGTAAATTTTGCAAAAAAATAATTTTTTACTGTCGCAAATTGTAATTGCGCCAGGGATTACCTTTTCTATAGTAAATTTTTCAAAAAATAATTTTTTACTGTCGCAAATTTTAATTGCGCCAGGGATTGCCTTTTCTACAGTAAATTTTTCAAAAAATAATTTTTTACTGTCGCAAATTTTAATTGCGGCAGGGATTGCCTTTTCTATAGTAAATTATTCAAAAAATAATTTTTTACTGTCGCAAATTTTAATTGTGCCAGGGATTGCCTTTTCTATAGTAAATTTTGCAAAAAAAAATTTTTACTGTCGCAAATTTTAAATACGCCAGGGATTGCCTTTTCTATGGTAAATTTTTCACAAATTAATTTTTTACTGTCGCAAATTTTAATTACGCCAGGGATTGCCTTTTCTATAGTAAATTTTTCAAAAATTAATTTTTTACTGTCGCAAATTTTAAATCCGCCAGGGATTGCCTTTTCTACAGTAAATTTTTCAAAAATTAATTTTTTATTGTCGCAAATTTTAATTGCGCCATGGATTGCCTATTCTACAGTAAATTTTACAAAAAATAATTTTATATTGTCGCAAATTTTAATTGCGCCAGGGATTGCCTTTTCTACAGTAAATTTTTCAAAAATTAATTTTTTACTGTCGCAAATTTTAATTGCGCCAGGGATTGTCTTTTCTACAGTAAATTTTACAAAAAATAATTTTATATTGTCGCAAATTTTAATTGCGCCAGGGATTGCCTTTTCTACAGTAAATTTTTCAAAAACTAATTTTTTACTGTCGCAAATTTTAATTGCGCCAGGGATTGCCTTTTCTACAGTAAATTTTTCAAAATTTAATTTTATACTGTCGCAAATTTTAATTGCGCCAGCGATTGCCTTTTCTATAGTAAATTGTTCAACAATTCATTTTTTACTGTCGCAAATTTTAATTGCGCCAGGGATTGCCGTTTCTATAGTAAATTGTTCAACAATTCATTTTTTACTGTCGCACATTTTAAATACGCCAGGGTTTGCCTTTTCTATAGTAAATTTTTCACAAATTAATTTTTTACTGTCGCAAATTTTAAATAAGCCAGGGATTAGCTTTTCTTTAGTAAATTTTTCAAAAAATAATTTTTTAATGTCACAAATTGTAATTGCGCCACTGATTATCTTTTCTATACTAAATTTTTCAAAAAATAATTTTTTACTGTCGCAAATTTTAATTGCGCCAGGGATAGCCTTTTCTATAGTAAATTTTTCAAAAAATAATTTAATACTGTCGCAAATTTTAATTGCGCCAGGGATTGCCTTTTCTATAGTACATTTTGCAAAAAAAATAATTTTTTACTGTCGCAAATTTTAATTGCGCCAGGGATTGCCTTATCTATAGTAAATTATTCACAAATTAATTTTTTACTGTCGAAAATTTTAATTGCGGCTGGGATTGAATTTTATATAGTAAATTATTCAAAAACTAATTTTTTACTGTCGCAAATTTTAATTGCGCCAGGGATTGCCTTTTCTGTAGAAAATTATTCAAAAAAATAATTTTTTATTGTCGCAAATTTTAATTGCGCCAGGGATTGCCTTTTCTATAGTAAATTATTCAAAAAATAATTTTTTACTGTCGCAAATTTTAAATATGCCAGGGATTGCCTTTTCTATAGTAAATTTTTCAAAAAATAATTTTCTACTGTCGCAAATTTTAATTGCGCCAGGGATTGCCTTTTCTATAGTAATTTTTGCAAAAAATAATTTTCTACTGTCGCAAATTTTAATTGCGCCAGGGATTGCCTTTTCTATAGTAAATTTTTCAAAAAATAATTTTCTACTGTCGCAAATTTTAATTGCGCCACGGATTGCCTTTTCTATAGTAATTTTTGCAAAAAATAATTTTCTACTGTCGCAAATTTTAATTGCGCCAGGGATTACCTTTTCTATAGTAAATTTTTCAAAAAATTATTTTTTACTGTCGCAAATTTTAATTACGCCAGGGATTGCCTTTTCTATAGTAAATTTTTCAAAATTTAATTTTATACTGTCGCAAATTTTAAATAAGCCAGGGATTACCTTTTCTTTAGTAAATTTTTCAAAAAATAATTTTTTACTGTCGCAAATTGTAATTGCGCCAGGGATTATCTTTTCTATAGTAAATTTTTCAAAAAATAATTTTTTACTGTCGCAAATTTTAATTGCGCCAGGGATTGCCTTTTCTATAGTAAATTTTTCAAAAAATAATTTTTTACTGTCGCAAATTTTAATTACGCCAGGGATTACCTTTTCTATAGTAAATTTTGCAAAAAAATAATTTTTTACTGTCGCAAATTTTAATTGCGCCAGGGATTGCCTTTTCTATAGTAAATTTTTCACAAATTAATTTTCTAATGTCGCAAATTTTAATTGCGGCAGGGATTGAATTTTCTACAGTAAATTTTTCAAAAAATAATTTTCTACTGTCGCAAATTTTAATTGCGCCAGGGATTGCCTTTTCTACAGTAAATTTTTCAAAAAATTATTTTCTACTGTCGCAAATTTTAATTGCGCCAGGGATTTCCTTTTCTACAGTAAATTTTTCAAAAAATAATTTTTTACTGTCGCAAATTTTAATTGCGCCAGGGATTGCCTTTTCTACAGTAAATTTTTCAAAAAATAATTTTTTACTGTCACAAATTTTAATTGCGGCAGGGATTGCCTTTTCTATAGTAAATTATTCAAAAAATAATTTTTTACTGTCGCAAATTTTAATTGCGCCAGGGATTGCCTTTTCTATAGTAAATTTTGCAAAAAAAAATTTTTTTTACTGTCGCAAATTTTAAATACGCCAGTGATTGCCTTTTCTATAGTAAATTTTTCACAAATTAATTTTTTACTGTCGCAAATTTTAATTACGCCAGGGATTGCCTTTTCTATAGTAAATTTTTCAAAAATTAATTTTTTACTATCGCAAATTTTAAATCCGCCAGGGATTGCCTTTTCTACAGTAAATTTTTCAAAAAATAATTTTTTACTGCCGGAAATTTTAATTGCGCCAGGGATTGCCTTTTCTACAGTAAATTTTACAAAAAATAATTTTATACTTTCGCAAATTTTAATTGCGCCAGGGATTGCCTTTTCTATAGTAAATTTTTCACAAATTAATTTTTTACTGTCGCAAATTTTAATTACGCCAGGGATTGCCTTTTCTATAGTAAATTTTTCAAAAATTATTTTTTTACTGCCGCAAATTTTAAATCCGCCAGGGATTGCCTTTTCTACAGTAAATTTTACAAAAAATAATTTTATACTGTCGCAAATTTTAATTGCGCCAGGGATTGCCTTTTCTATAGTAAATTATTCACAAATTAATTTTTTACTGTTGCAAATTTTAATTGCGGCAGGGATTGAATCTTCTATAGTAAATTATTCAAAAACTAATTTTTTATTGTCGCAAATTTTAATTACGCCAGGGATTGCCTTTTCTGTAGAAAATTATTCAAAAAAATAATTTTTTATAGTCACAAATTTTAATTGCGCCAGGGATTGCCTTTTCTATAGTAAATTATTCAAAAAATAATTTTTTACTGTCGCAAATTTTAAATATGCCAGGGATTGCCTTTTCTATAGTAAATTTTTCAAAAATTAATTTTTTACTGTCGCAAATTTTAAATCCGCCAGGGATAGCCTTTTCTACAGTAAATTTTTCAAAAATTAATTTTTTACTGTCGCAAATTTTAATTGCGCCAGGGACTGCCTTTTCTACAGTAAATTTTACAAAAAATAATTTTATACTGTCGCAAATTTTAATTGCGCCAGGGATTGCCTTTTCTATAGTAAATTTTTCACAAATTAATTTTTTTGCTGTCGCAAATTTTAATTACGCCAGGGATTGCCTTTTCTATAGTAAATTTTTCAAAAATTAATTTTTTACTGTCGCAAATTTTAAATCCGCCTGGGATTGCCTTTTCTACAGTAAATTTTTCAAAAATTAATTTTTTACTGTCGCAAATTTTAAATGCGCCAGCGATTGCCTTTTCTACAGTAAATTTTACAAAAAATAATTTTATACTGTCGCAAATTTTAATTGCGCCAGGGATTGCCTTTTCTATAGTATATTATTCACAAATTAATTTTTTACTGTCGCAAATTTTAATTGCGTCCGGGATTGAATTTTCTATAGTAAATTATTCAAAAACTAATTTTTTACTGTCGCAAATTTTAATTGCGCTAGGGATTGCCTTTTATACAGTAAATTTTTCAAAAATTTATTTTTTATTGTCGCAAATTTTAATTGCGCCAGGGATTGCCTTTTCTACAGTAAATTTTACAAAAAAATAATTTTATACTGTCGCAAATTTTAATTGCGCCAGGGATTGCCTTTTCTATAGTAAATTATTCACAAATTAATTTTTTGCTGTCGCAAATTTTAATTGCGGCAGGGATTGAATTTTCTATAGTAAATTATTCAAAAACTAATTTTTTACTGTCGCAAATTTTAATCGCGCCAGGGATTGGCTTTTCTGTAGAAAATTATTCAAAAAAATAATTTTTTATTGTCGCAAATTTTAATTGCGCCAGGGATTGCCTTTTCTATAGTAAATTATTCAAAAAATAATTTTTTACTGTCGCAAATTTTAATTGCGCCAGGGATTGCCTTTTCTATAGTAAATTTTGCAAAAAAAAATTTTTTTTACTGTCGCAAATTTTAAATACGCCAGTGATTGCCTTTTCTATAGTAAATTTTTCACAAATTAATTTTTTACTGTCGCAAATTTTAATTACGCCAGGGATTGCCTTTTCTATAGTAAATTTTTCAAAAATTAATTTTTTACTATCTCAAATTTTAAATCCGCCAGGGATTGCCTTTTCTACAGTAAATTTTTCAAAAAATAATTTTTTACTGCCGGAAATTTTAATTGCGCCAGGGATTGCCTTTTCTACAGTAAATTTTACAAAAAATAATTTTATACTTTCGCAAATTTTAATTGCGCCAGGGATTGCCTTTTCTATAGTAAATTTTTCACAAATTAATTTTTTACTGTCGCAAATTTTAATTACGCCAGGGATTGCCTTTTCTATAGTAAATTTTTCAAAAATTATTTTTTTACTGCCGCAAATTTTAAATCCGCCAGGGATTGCCTTTTCTACAGTAAATTTTACAAAAAATAATTTTATACTGTCGCAAATTTTAATTGCGCCAGGGATTGCCTTTTCTATAGTAAATTATTCACAAATTAATTTTTTACTGTTGCAAATTTTAATTGCGGCAGGGATTGAATCTTCTATAGTAAATTATTCAAAAACTAATTTTTTATTGTCGCAAATTTTAATTACGCCAGGTATTGCCTTTTCTGTAGAAAATTATTCAAAAAAATAATTTTTTATAGTCACAAATTTTAATTGCGCCAGGGATTGCCTTTTCTATAGTAAATTATTCAAAAAATAATTTTTTACTGTCGCAAATTTTAAATATGCCAGGGATTGCCTTTTCTATAGTAAATTTTTCAAAAATTAATTTTTTACTGTCGCAAATTTTAAATCCGCCAGGGATAGCCTTTTCTACAGTAAATTTTTCAAAAATTAATTTTTTACTGTCGCAAATTTTAATTGCGCCAGGGACTGCCTTTTCTACAGTAAATTTTACAAAAAATAATTTTATACTGTCGCAAATTTTAATTGCGCCAGGGATTGCCTTTTCTATAGTAAATTTTTCACAAATTAATTTTTTTGCTGTCGCAAATTTTAATTACGCCAGGGATTGCCTTTTCTATAGTAAATTTTTCAAAAATTAATTTTTTACTGTCGCAAATTTTAAATACGCCAGGGATTGCCTTTTCTACAGTAAATTTTTCAAAAATTAATTTTTTACTGTCGCAAATTTTAAATGCGCCAGCGATTGCCTTTTCTACAGTAAATTTTACAAAAAATAATTTTATACTGTCGCAAATTTTAATTGCGCCAGGGATTGCCTTTTCTATAATATATTATTCACAAATTAATTTTTTACTGTCGCAAATTTTAATTGCGTCCGGGATTGAATTTTCTATAGTAAATTATTCAAAAACTAATTTTTTACTGTCGCAAATTTTAATTGCGCTAGGGATTGCCTTTTATACAGTAAATTTTTCAAAAATTTATTTTTTATTGTCGCAAATTTTAATTGCGCCAGGGATTGCCTTTTCTACAGTAAATTTTACAAAAAAATAATTTTATACTGTCGCAAATTTTAATTGCGCCAGGGATTGCCTTTTCTATAGTAAATTATTCACAAATTAATTTTTTGCTGTCGCAAATTTTAATTGCGGCAGGGATTGAATTTTCTATAGTAAATTATTCAAAAACTAATTTTTTACTGTCGCAAATTTTAATCGCGCCAGGGATTGGCTTTTCTGTAGAAAATTATTCAAAAAAATAATTTTTTATTGTCGCAAATTTTAATTGCGCCAGGGATTGCCTTTTCTATAGTAAATTATTCAAAAAATAATTTTTTACTGTCGCAAATTTTAAATATGCCAGGGATTGCCTTTATATAGTAAATTTTTCAAAAATTAATTTTTTACTGTCGCAAATTTTAAATCCGCCAGAGATTGCCTTTTCTACAGTAAATTTTTCAAAAATTAATTTTTTACTGTCGCAAATTTTAATTGCGCCAGGGATTGCCTTTTCTACAGTAAATTTTACAAAAAAATAATTTTATACTGTCGCAAATTTTAATTGCGCCAGGGATTGCCTTTCTATAGTAAATTTTTCACAAATTAATTTTTTACTGTCGCAAATTTTAATTACGCCAGGGATTGCCTTTTCTATAATAAATTTTTCAAAAATTAATTTTTTACTGTCGCAAATTTTAAATCCGCCAGGGATTGCCTTTTCTACAGTAAATTTTTCAAAAATTAATTTTTTACTGTCGCAAATTTTAATTGCGCCAGGTATTGCCTTTTCTACAGTAAATTTTACAAAAAATAATTTTATATTGTCGCAAATTTTAATTGCGCCAGGGATTGCCTTTTCTATAGTATATTATTCACAAACTAATTTTTTACTGTCGCAAATTTTAATTGCGGCCGGGATTGAATTTTCTATAGTAAATTATTCAAAAACTAATTTTTTACTGTCGCAAATTTTAATTGCGCCAGGGATTGCCTTTTCTGTAGAAAATTATTCAAAAAAATAATTTTTTATTGTCGCAAATTTTAATTGCGCCAGGGATTGATTTTTCTATAGTAAATTATTCAAAAAATAATTTTTTACTGTCGCAAATTTTAAATATGCCAGGGATTGCCTTTTCTATAGTAAATTTTTCAAAAAATAATTTTCTTCTGTCGCAAATTTTAATTGCGCCAGGGATTGCCTTTTCTACAGTAAATTTTACAAATAATAATTTTATACTGTCGCAAATTTTAATTACGCCAGGGATTGCCTTTTCTATAGTAAATTTTTCAAAAACTAATTTTTTACTGTCGCAAATTTTAATTGCGCTAGGGATTGCCTTTTCTACAGTAAATTTTTCAAAATTTAATTTTATACTGTCGCAAATTTTAATTGCGCCAGGGATTGCCTTTTCTATAGTAAATTGTTCAACAATTAATTTTTTACTTTCGCAAATTTTAAATACGCCAGGGATTGCCTTTTCTATAGTAAATTTTTCACAAATTAATTTTTTACTGTCGAAAATTTTAAATACGCCAGGGATTGCCTTTTCTACAGTAAATTTTTCAAAAAATAATTTTTTAGTGTCGCAAATTTTAATTACGCCAGGGATTGCCTTTTCTATAGTAAATTTTTCAAAATTTAATTTTATACTGTCGCAAATTTTAATTGCGCCAGGGATTGCCTTTTCTATAGTAAATTTTGCAAAAAATAATTTTCTACTGTCGCAAATTTTAATTGCGCCAGGGATTACCTTTTCTATAGTAAATTTTTCAAGAAATAATTTTTTACTGTCGCAAATTTTAATAACGCCGGGGATTGCCTTTTCAATAGTAAATTTTTCAAAATTTAATTTTATACTGTCGCAAATTTTAAATAAGCCAGGGATTACCTTTTCTTTAGTAAATTTTTCAAAAAATAATTTTTTACTGTCGCAAATAGTAATTGCGCCAGGGATTATCTTTTCTATAGTAAATTTTTCAAAAAATAATTTTTTACTGTCGCAAATTTTAATTGCGCCAGGGATTGCCTTTTCTATAGTAAATTTTTCAAAAAATAATTTAATATTGTCGCAAATTTTAATTGCGCCAGCGATTGCCTTTTCTATAGTAAATTTTGCAAAAAAATAATTTTTAACTGTCGCAAATTTTAATTGCGCCAGGGATTGCCTTTTCTATAGTAAATTTTTCACAAATTAATTTTCTACTGTCGCAAATTTTAATTGCGGCAGGGATTGAATTTTCTACAGTAAATTTTTCAAAAAATAATTTTCTACTGTCGCAAATTTTAATTGCGCCAGGGATTGCCTTTTCTACAGTAAATTTTGCAAAAAATTATTTTCTACTCTCGCAAATTTTAATTGCGCCAGGGATTGCCTTTTCTACAGTAAATTTTTCAAAAAATAATTTTTTACTGTCGCAAATTTTAATTGCGCCAGGGATTGCCTTTTCTACAGTAAATTTTTCAAAAAATAATTTTTTACTGTCGCAAATTTTAATTGCGCCAGGGATTGTCTTTTCTATAGTAAATTATTCAAAAAATTATTTTTTACTGTCGCAAATTTTAATTGCGCCAGGGATTGCCTTTTCTATAGTAAATTTTGCAAAAAAAAAATTTTTACTGTCGCAAAATTTAAATACGACAGGGATTTCCTTTTCTATAGTAAATTTTTCACAAATTAATTTTTTACTGTCGCAAATTTTAATTACTCCAAGGATTGCCTTTTCTATAGTAAATTTTTCAAAAATTAATTTTTTACTGTCGCAAATTTTAAATCCGCCAGGGATTGCCTTTTCTACAGTAAATTTATCAAAAATTAATTTTTTACTGTGACAAATTTTTATTGCGCCAGGGATTTCCTTTTCTACAGTAAATTTTACAAAAAATAATTTTATACTGTCGCAAATTTTAATTGCGCCAGGGATTGCCTTTTCTATAGTAAATTTTTCACAAATTAATTTTTTACTGTCGCAAATTTTAATTACGCCAGGGATTGCCTTTTCTATAGTAAATTTTTCAAAAATTAATTTTTTACTGTCGGAAATTTTAAATCCGCCAGGGATTGCCTTTTCTACAGTAAATTTTTCAAAAAATAATTTTTTACTGTCGCAAATTTTAATTGCGCCAGGGATTGCCTTTTCTACCGTAAATTTTCAAAAAATAATTTTATACTGGCGCAACTTTTAATTACGCCAGGGATTGCCTTTTCTATAGTAAATTTTGCACAAATTAATTTTTTACTGTCGCAAATTTTAATTACGCCAGGGATTGCCTTTTCTACAGTAAATTTTACAAAAAATAATTTTATACTGTCGCAAATTTTAATTACGCCAGGGATTGCCTTTTCTATAGTAAATTTTTCAAAATTTAATTTTATACTAGCGCAAATTTTAAATATGCCAGGGATTGCCTTTTCTATAGTAAATTTTTCAAAAAATAATTTTCTACTGTCGCAAATTTTAATTGCGCCAGGGATTGCCTTTTCTACAGTAAATTTTACAAAAAATAATTTTATACTGGCGCAAATTTTATTTACGCCAGGGATTGCCTATTCTATAGTAAATTTTTCAAAAACTAATTTTTTACTGTCGCAAATTTTAACTGCGCCAGGGATTGCCTTTTCTACAGTAAATTTTTCAAAATTTAATTTTATACTGTCGCAAATTTTAATTGCGCCAGGGATTGCCTTTTCTATAGTAAATTTTTCAAAAACTAATTTTTTACTGTCGCAAATTTTAACTGCGCCAGGGATTGCCTTTTCTATAGTAAATTTTGCAAAAAATTTTTTTCTACTGTCGCAAATTTTAATTGCGCCAGGGATTGCCTTTTCTACAGTAAATTTTTCAAAAAATAATTTTTTACTGTCGCAAATTTTAATTGCGCCAGGGATTGCCTTTTCTACAGTAAATTTTTCAAAAAATAATTTTTTACTGTCGCAAATTTTAATTGCGGCAGGGATTGTCTTTTCTATAGTAAATTATTCAAAAAATTATTTTTTACTGTCGCAAATTTTAATTGCGCCAGGGATTGCCTTTTCTATAGTAAATTTTGCAAAAAAAAATTTTTTACTGTCGCAAATTTTAAATACGCCAGGGATTTCCTTTTCTATAGTAAATTTTTCACAAATTAATTTTTTACTGTCGCAAATTTTAATTACTCCAGGGATTGCCTTTTCTATAGTAAATTTTTCAAAAATTAATTTTTTACTGTCGCAAATTTTAAATCCGCCAGGGATTGCCTTTTCTACAGTAAATTTATCAAAAATTAATTTTTTACTGTGACAAATTTTAATTGCGCCCGGGATTTCCTTTTCTACAGTAAATTTTACAAAAAATAATTTTATACTGACGCAAATTTTAATTGCGCCAGGGATTGCCTTTTCTATAGTAAATTTTTCACAAATTAATTTTTTACTGTCGCAAATTTTAATTAGGCCAGGGATTGCCTTTTCTATAGTAAATTTTTCAAAAATGAATTTTTTACTGTCGGAAATTTTAAATCCGCCAGGGATTGCCTTTTCTACAGTAAATTTATCAAAAATTAATTTTTTACTGTGACAAATTTTAATTGCGCCAGGGATTTCCTTTTCTACAGTAAATTTTACAAAAAATAATTTTATACTGGCGCAACTTTTAATTACGCCAGGGATTGCCTTTTCTATAGTAAATTTTGCACAAATTAATTTTTTACTGTCGCAAATTTTAATTACGCCAGGGATTGCCTTTTCTACAGTAAATTTTACAAAAAATAATTTTATACTGTCGCAAATTTTAATTACGCCAGGGATTGCCTTTTCTATAGTAAATTTTTCAAAATTTAATTTTATACTAGCGCAAATTTTAAATATGCCAGGGATTGCCTTTTCTATAGTAAATTTTTCAAAAAATAATTTTCTACTGTCGCAAATTTTAATTGCGCCAGGGATTGCCTTTTCTACAGTAAATTTTACAAAAAATAATTTTATACTGGCGCAAATTTTATTTACGCCAGGGATTGCCTATTCTATAGTAAATTTTTCAAAAACTAATTTTTTACTGTCGCAAATTTTAACTGCGCCAGGGATTGCCTTTTCTACAGTAAATTTTTCAAAATTTAATTTTATACTGTCGCAAATTTTAATTGCGCCAGGGATTGCCTTTTCTATAGTAAATTTTTCAAAAACTAATTTTTTACTGTCGCAAATTTTAACTGCGCCAGGGATTGCCTTTTCTATAGTAAACTTTTCAAAATTTAATTTTATACTGTCGCAAATTTTAAATACGCCAGGGATTGCCTTTTCTATAGTAAATTGTTCAACAATTAATTTTTTACTGTCGAAAATTTTAAATACGCCAGGGATTGCCTTTTCTACAGTAAATTTTTCAAAAAATAATTTTTTACTGTCGCAAATTTTAATTACGCCAGGGATTGCTTTTCTATAGTAAATTTTTCACAAATTAATTTTCTACTGTCGCAAATTTTAATTGCGGCAGGGATTGAATTTTCTACAGTAAATTTTTCAAAAAATTATTTTCTACTGTCGCAAATTTTAATTGCGCCAGGGATTGCCTTTTCTACAGTAAATTTTTCAAAAAATTATTTTTTACTGTCGCTAATTTGAAATATGCCAGGGATTGCCTTTTCTATAGTAAATTTTTCCAAAAATAATTTTTTACTGTCGCAAATTTTAATTGCGCCAGGGATTGCCTTTTCTACAGTAAATTTTACAAAAAATAATTTTATACTGTCGCAAATTTTAATTGCGCCAGGGATTGCCTTTTCTATAGTAAATTTTTCAAAAAATAATTTTATACTGTCGCAAATTTTAACTGCGCCAGGGATTGCCTTTTCTATAGTAAATTTTGCAAAAAAATAATTTTTTACTGTCGCAAATTTTAATTGCGTCAGGGATTGCCTTTTCTATAGTAAATTTTACAAAAAATAATTTTATATTGTCGCAAATTTTAATTGCAGCAGGATTTGCCTTTTCTATAGTAAATTTTTCAAAAAATAATTTAATACTGTCGCAAATTTTAATTGCGCCAGGGATTGCCTTTTCTTTAGTAAATTTTGCAAAAAAAATTATTTTTTACTGTCGCAAATTTTAATTGCGCCAGGGATTGCCTTTTCTATAGTAAATTTTTCACAAATTAATTTTCTACTGTCGCAAATTTTAATTGCGGCAGGGATTGAATTTTCTACAGTAAATTTTTCAAAAAATAATTTTCTACTGTCGCAAATTTTAATTGCGCCAGGGATTGCCTTTTCTACAGAAAATTTTTCAAAAAATTATTTTCTACTGTCGCAAATTTTAATTGCGCCAGGGATTGCCTTTTCTACAGTAAATTTTTCAAAAAATTATTTTCTACTGTCGCAAATTTTAATTGCGCCAGGGATTGCCTTTTCTACAGTAAATTTTTCAAAAAATAATTTTTTACTGTCGCAAATTTTAATTGCGCCAGGGATTGCCTTTTCTACAGTAAATTTTACAAAAAATAATTTTATACTGTCGCAAATTTTAATTGCGCCAGGGATTGCCTTTTCTACAGTAAATTTTTCAAAAAAAATTTTTTACTGTAGCAAATTTTAATTACGCCAGGGATTGCCTTTTCTATAGTAAATTTTTCAAAATTTAATTTTATACTGTCGCAAATTTTAATTGCGCCAGGGATTGCCTTTTCTATAGTAAATTTTGCAAAAAATAATTTTCTACTGTCGCAGATTTTAATTGCGCCAGGGATTGCCTTTTCTATAGTAAATTTTTCAACAAATAATTTTTTACTGTCGCAAATTTTAAATACGCCAGGGATTGCCTTTTCTATAGTAAATTTTTCAAAAAATAATTTTTTACTGTCGCAAATTTTAATTGCGCCAGGGATTGCCTTTTCTATAGTAAATTTTTCAAAATTTAATTTTATACTAGCGCAAATTTTAAATATGCCAGGGATTGCCTTTTCTATAGTAAATTTTTCAAAAAATAATTTTCTACTGTCGCAAATTTTAATTGCGCCAGGTATTGCCTTTTCTACAGTAAATTTTACAAAAAATAATTTTATACTGGCGCAAATTTTATTTACGCCAGGGATTGCCTATTCTATAGTAAATTTTTCAAAAACTAATTTTTTACTGTCGCAAATTTTAACTGCGCCAGGGAATGCCTTTTCTACAGTAAATTTTTCAAAATTTAATTTTATACTGTCGCAAATTTTAATTGCGCCAGGGATTGCCTTTTCTATAGTAAATTTTTCAAAAACTAATTTTTTACTGTCGCAAATTTTAACTGCGCCAGGGATTGCCTTTTCTATAGTAAATTTTGCAAAAAATTTTTTTCTACTGTCGCAAATTTTAATTGCGCCAGGGATTGCCTTTTCTACAGTAAATTTTTCAAAAAATAATTTTTTACTGTCGCAAATTTTAATTGCGCCAGGGATTGCCTTTTCTACAGTAAATTTTTCAAAAAATAATTTTTTACTGTCGTAAATTTTAATTGCGGCAGGGATTGTCTTTTCTATAGTAAATTATTCAAAAAATTATTTTTTACTGTCGCAAATTTTAATTGCGCCAGGGATTGCCTTTTCTATAGTAAATTTTGCAAAAAAAAATTTTTTACTGTCGCAAATTTTAAATACGCCAGGGATTTCCTTTTCTATAGTAAATTTTTCACAAATTAATTTTTTACTGTCGCAAATTTTAATTACTCCAGGGATTGCCTTTTCTATAGTAAATTTTTCAAAAATTAATTTTTTACTGTCGCAAATTTTAAATCCGCCAGGGATTGCCTTTTCTACAGTAAATTTATCAAAAATTAATTTTTTACTGTGACAAATTTTAATTGCGCCAGGGATTTCCTTTTCTACAGTAAATTTTACAAAAAATAATTTTATACTGTCGCAAATTTTAATTGCGCCAGGGATTGCCTTTTCTATAGTAAATTTTTCACAAATTAATTTTTTACTGTCGCAAATTTTAATTAGGCCAGGGATTGCCTTTTCTATAGTAAATTTTTCAAAAATTAATTTTTTACTGTCGGAAATTTTAAATCCGCCAGGGATTGCCTTTTCTACAGTAAATTTATCAAAAATTAATTTTTTACTGTGACAAATTTTAATTGCGCCAGGGATTTCCTTTTCTACAGTAAATTTTACAAAAAATAATTTTATACTGGCGCAACTTTTAATTACGCCAGGGATTGCCTTTTCTATAGTAAATTTTGCACAAATTAATTTTTTACTGTCGCAAATTTTAATTACGCCAGGGATTGCCCTTTCTACAGTAAATTTTACAAAAAATAATTTTATGCTGTCGCAAATTTTAATTACGCCAGGGATTGCCTTTTCTATAGTAAATTTTTCAAAATTCAATTTTATACTAGCGCAAATTTTAAATATGCCAGGGATTGCCTTTTCTATAGTAAATTTTTCAAAAAATAATTTTCTACTGTCGCAAATTTTAATTGCGCCAGGGATTGCCTTTTCTACAGTAAATTTTACAAAAAATAATTTTATACTGGCGCAAATTTTATTTACGCCAGGGATTGCCTATTCTATAGTAAATTTTTCAAAAACTAATTTTTTACTGTCGCAAATTTTAACTGCGCCAGGGATTGCCTTTTCTACAGTAAATTTTTCAAAATTTAATTTTATACTGTCGCAAATTTTAATTGCGCCAGGGATTGCCTTTTCTATAGTAAATTTTTCAAAAACTAATTTTTTACTGTCGCAAATTTTAACTGCGCCAGGGATTGCCTTTTCTATAGTAAACTTTTCAAAATTTAATTTTATACTGTCGCAAATTTTAAATACGCCAGGGATTGCCTTTTCTATAGTAAATTGTTCAACAATTAATTTTTTACTGTCGAAAATTTTAAATACGCCAGGGATTGCCTTTTTTTTTTCTTACAGTAAATTTTTCAAAAAATAATTTTTTACTGTCGCAAATTTTAATTACGCCAGGGATTGCCTTTTCTATAGTAAATTTTTCACAAATTAATTTTCTACTGTCGCAAATTTTAATTGCGGCAGGGATTGAATTTTCTACAGTAAATTTTTCAAAAAATTATTTTCTACTGTCGCAAATTTTAATTGCGCCAGGGATTGCCTTTTCTACAGTAAATTTTTCAAAAAATTATTTTTTACTGTCGCTAATTTGAAATATGCCAGGGATTGCCTTTTCTATAGTAAATTTTTCCAAAAATAATTTTTTACTGTCGCAAATTTTAATTGCGCCAGGGATTGCCTTTTCTACACTAAATTTTACAAAACATAATTTTATACTGTCGCAAATTTTAATTGCGCCAGGGATTGCCTTTTCAATAGTAAATTTTTCAAAAAATAATTTTATACTGTCGCAAATTTTAATTGCGCCAGGGATTGCCTTTTCTATAGTAAATTTTGCAAAAAAATAATTTTTTACTGTCGCAAATTTTAATTGCGCCAGGGATTGCCTTTTCTATAGTAAATTTTACAAAAAATAATTTTATATTGTCGCAAATTTTAATTGCAGCAGGATTTACCTTTTCTATAGTAAATTTTTCAAAAAATAATTTAATACTGTCGCAAATTTTAATTGCGCCAGGGATTGCCTTTTCTTTAGTAAATTTTGCAAAAAAAATTATTTTTTACTGTCGCAAATTTTAATTGCGCCAGGGATTGCCTTTTCTATAGTAAATTTTTCACAAATTAATTTTCTACTGTCGCAAATTTTAATTGCGGCAGGGATTGAATTTTCTACAGTAAATTTTTCAAAAAATAATTTTCTACTGTCGCAAATTTTAATTGCGCCAGGGATTGCCTTTTCTACAGTAAATTTTTCAAAAAATTATTTTCTACTGTCGCAAATTTTAATTGCGCCAGGGATTGCCTTTTCTACAGTAAATTTTACAAAAAATAATTTTATACTGTCGCAAATTTTAATTGCGCCAGGGATTGCCTTTTCTACAGTAAATTTTTCAAAAAAAATTTTTTACTGTCGCAAATTTTAATTACGCCAGGGATTGCCTTTTCTATAGTAAATTTTTCAAAATTTAATTTTATACTGTCGCAAATTTTAATTGCGCCAGGGATTGCCTTTTCTATAGTAAATTTTGCAAAAAATAATTTTCTACTGTCGCAAATTTTAATTGCGCCAGGGATTGCCTTTTCTATAGTAAATTTTTCAACAAATAATTTTTTACTGTCGCAAATTTTAAATACGCCAGGGATTGCCTTTTCTATAGTAAATTTTTCAAAAAATAATTTTTTACTGTCGCAAATTTTAATTGCGCCAGGGATTGCCTTTTCTATAGTAAATTTTGCAAAAAATAATTTTCTACTGTCGCAAATTTTAATTGCGCCAGGGATTACCATTGCTATAGTAAATTTTTCAAAAAATAATTTTTTACTGTCGCAAATTTTAATTACGCCAGGGATTGCCTTTTCTTTAGTAAATTTTGCAAAAAAAATAATTTTTTACTGTCGCAAATTTTAATTGCGCAAGGGATTGCCTTTTCTATAGTAAATTTTTTATAAATTAATTTTCTACTGTCGCAAATTTTAATTGCGGCAGGGATTGAATTTTCTACAGTAAATTTTTCAAAAAATTATTTTCTATTGTCGCAAATTTTAATTGCGCCAGGGATTGCCTTTTCTACAGTAAATTTTTCAAAAAATTATTTTCTACTGTCGCAAATTTTAATTGCGCCAGGGATTGCCTTTTCTACAGTAAATTTTACAAAAAATAATTTTATACTGTCGCAAATTTTAATTGCGCCAGGGATTGCCTTTTCTATAGTACATTTTTCAAAATTTAATTTTATACTGTCGCAAGTTTTAAATAAGCCAGGGATTACCTTTTCTTTAGTAAATTTTTCAAAAAATAATTTTTTCTGTCTCAAATTGTAATTGCGCCAGGGATTATCTTTTCTATAGTAAAGTTTTCAAAAAATAATTTTTTACTGTCGCAAATTTTAATTGCGCCAGGGATTGCCTTTTCTATAGTAAATTTTTCAAAAAATAATTTAATACTGTCGCAAATTTTAATTGCGCCAGGGATTGCCTTTTCTTTAGTAAATTTTGCAAAAAAAATAATTTTTTACTGTCGCAAATTTTAATTGCGCCAGGGATTGCCTTTTCTATAGTAAATTTTTTACAAATTAATTTTCTACTGTCGCAAATTTTAATTGCGGCAGGGATTGAATTTTCTACAGTAAATTTTTCAAAAAATAATTTTCTACTGTCGCAAATTTTAATTGCGCCAGGGATTGCCTTTTCTACAGTAAATTTTTCAAAAAATTATTTTCTACTGTCGCAAATTTTAATTGCGCCAGGGATTGCCTTTTCTACAGTAAATTTTACAAAAAATAATTTTATACTGTCGCAAATTTTAATTGCGCCAGGGATTGCCTTTTCTATAGTAAATTTTTCAACAAATAATTTTTTACTGTCGCAAATTTTAAATACGCCAGGGATTGCCTTTTCTATAGTAAATTTTTCAAAAAATAATTTTTTACTGTCGCAAATTTTAAATACGCCAGGGATTGCCTTTTCTATAGTAAATTTTTCACAAATTAATTTTTTACTGTCGCAAATTTTAAATACGCCAGGGATTGCCTTTTCTATAGTAAATTTTGCAAAAAAATAATTTTTTACTGTCGCAAATTTTAATTACGCCAGGGATTGCCTTTTCTATAGTAAATTTTTCAAAAAATAGTTTTCTACTCTCGCAAATTTTAATTGCGCCAGGGATTGCCTTTTGTACAGTAAATTTTTCAAAAAATAATTTTCTACTGTCGAAAATTTTAATTGCGCCAGGGATTGCCTCTTCTATAGTAAATTATTCAAAAAATAATTTTTTACTGTCGCAAATTTTAATTGCGCCAGGGATTGCCTTTTCTGTAGTAAATTTTGCAAAAAATAATTTTTTACTCTCGCAAGTTTTAATTACGCCAGGGATTGCCTTTTCTATAGTAAATTTCTTAAAAAATAATTTTTTACTGTCGCAAATTTTAATTACGCCAGGGATTGCCTTTTCTATAGTAAATTTTTCAAAATTTAATTTTATACTGTCGCAAATTTTAAATACGCCAGGGATTACCTTTTCTTTAGTAAATTTTTCAAAAAATAATTTTTTACTGTCGCAAATTGTAATTGCGCCAGGGATTACCTTTTCTATAGTAAATTTTTCAAAAAATAATTTTTTACTGTCGCAATTTTTAATTGCGCCAGGGATTGCCTTTTCTATAGAAAATTTTTCAAAAAATAATTTTATACTGTCGCAAATTTTAATTGCGCCAGGGATTGCCTTTTCTATAGTAAATTTTGCAAAAAAATAATTTTTTACTGTCGCAAATTTTAATTGCGCCAGGGATTGCCTTTTCTATAGTAAATTTTTCACAAATTAATTTTCTACTGTCGCAAATTTTAATTGCGGCAGGGATTGAATTTTCTACAGCAAATTTTTCAAAAAAATAATTTTCTACTGTCGAAAATTTTAATTGCCACAGGGATTGCCTTTTCTACAGTAAATTTTTCAAAAAATAATTTTCTACTGTCGCAAATTTTAATTGCGCCAGGGATTGCCTTTTCTACAGTAAATTTTTCAAAAAATAATTTTTTACTCTCGTAAATTTTAATTGCGCCAGGGATTGCCTTTTCTACAGTAAATTTTACAAAAAATAATTTTATACTGTCGCAAATTTTAATTGCCGCAGGAATTGCCTTTTCTATAGTAAATTTTTCAAAATATAATTTTTTACTGTCGCAAATTTTAAATACGTCAGGGATTGCCTTTTCTATAGGAAATTTTGGAAAAAAACAATTTTTTACTGTCGCAAATTGTAATTGCGCCAGGGATTACCTTTTCTATAGTAAATTTTTCAAAAATTATTTTTTATTGTCGCAAATTTTAATTGCGCCAGGGATTGCCTTTTCTACAGTAAATTTTTCAAAAAATAATTTTTTACTGTCGCAAATTTTAATTGAGGCAGGGATTGCCTTTTCTATAGTAAATTATTCAAAAAAAATTTTTTTACTGTCGCAAATTTTAATTGCTCCAGGGATTGCATTTTCGATAGTAAATTATTCACAAATTAATTTCTTACTGTCGAAAATTTTAAATATGCCAGGGATTGCCTTTTCTATAGTAAATTTTTCAAAAAATAATTTTATACTGTCGCAAATTGTAATTGCGCCAGGGATTACCTTTTCTATAGTAAATTTTTTTCTGTCGCAAATTTTAAATACGCCAGGGATTGGCTTTTTGTATAGTAAATTTTTCAAAAAATAATTTTTTACTGTCGCAAATTTTAATTGCGCCAGGGATTGCCTTTTCTATAGTAAATTATTCACAAATTAATTTTTTACTGTCGCTAATTTTAAATATGCCAGGGATTGCCTTTTCTATAGAAAATTTTCACAAATTAATTTTTTACTGTCGCAAATTTTAAATACGCCAGGGATTGCCTTTTCTACAGTAAATTTTTCACAAATTAATTCTTTACAGTCGCAAATTTTAAATACGCCAGGGATTGCCTTTTCTATAGTAAATTTTGCAAAAAAATAATTTTTTACTGTCGCAAATTTTAATTACACCAGGGATTGCCTTTTCTATAGTAAATTTTTCAAAAAATAATTTTCTACTGTCGCAAATTTTAATTGCGCCAGGGATTGCCTTTTCTATAGTAAATTATTCAAAAATAATTTTTTACTGTCGCAAATTTTAATTGTGCCAGGGATTACCATTTCTATAGTAAATTTTGCAAAAAATAATTTTTTACTGTCGCAAGTTTTAATTACGCCAGGGATTGCCTTTTCTATAGTAAATTTTTCAAAAATTAATTTTCTACTGTCGCAAATTTTAAATACGCCAGGGATTGCCTTTTCTATAGTAAATTTTACAAAAAATAATTTTTTACTGTCGCAAATTTTAATTGCGCCAGGGATTGCCTTTTCTACAGTAAATTTTTCAAAAAATAATTTTTTACTGTCGCAAATTTTAATTGCGCCAGGGATTGCCTTTTCTACAAAAAATTTTACAAAAAATAATTTTATACTGTCGCAAATTTCAATTGCGCCAGGGATTGCCTTTTCTATAGTAAATTTTCAAAAAAATAATTTTTTACTGTCGCAAATTGTAATTGCGCCAGGTATTACCTTTTCTATAGAAAATTTTTCAAAAAATAATTTTTTACTGTCGCAAATTTTAATTGCGCCAGGGATTGCCTTTTCTACAGTAAATGTTTCAAAAAATAATTGTCTACTGTCGTAAATTTCAACTGCGCCAGGGATTGCTTTTCTACAGTAAATTTTTCACAAATTAATTTTTTAATGTCGCAAATTTTAATTGCGCCAGGGATTGCCTTTTCTATAGTAAATTTTTCAAAAAATAATTTTTTACTGTCGCAAATTTTAATTACGCCAGGGATTGCCTTTTCTATAGTAAATTTTTCAAAAATTCATTTTTTACTGTCGCAAATTTTAAATGCGCCAGGGATTGCTTTTATATAGTAAATTTTGCAAAAAAATAATTTTTTAGTGTCGCAAATTTTAAATACGCCAGGGATTGCCTTTTCTATAGTAAATTTTTCACAATTTAATTTTATACTGCGCCAAATTTTAATTGCGCCAGGGATTGCCTTTTCTATAGTAAATTATTCAAAAAATAATTTTTTACTGTCGCAAATTTTAATTGCGCCAGGGATTGCCTTTTCTATAGTAAATTTTTCAAAAAATAATTTTCTACTCTCGCAAATTTTAATTGCGCCAGGGATTGCCTTTTGTACAGTAAATTTTTCAAAAAATAATTTTCTACTGTCGAAAATTTTAATTGCGCCAGGGATTGCCTCTTCTATAGTAAATTATTCAAAAAATAATTTTTTACTGTCGCAAATTTTAATTGCGCCAGGGATTGCCTTTTCTGTAGTAAATTTTGCAAAAAATAATTTTTTACTCTCGCAAGTTTTAATTACGCCAGGGATTGCCTTTTCTATAGTAAATTTCTCAAAAAATAATTTTTTACTGTCGCAAATTTTAATTACGCCAGGGATTGCCTTTTCTATAGTAAATTTTTCAAAATTTAATTTTATACTGTCGCAAATTTTAAATACGCCAGGGATTACCTTTCTTTAGTAAATTTTTCAAAAAATAATTTTTTAATGTCGCAAATTGTAATTGCGCCAGGGATTACCTTTTCTATAGTAAATTTTTCAAAAAATAATTTTTTACTGTCGCAATTTTTAATTGCGCCAGGGATTGCCTTTTCTATAGTAAATTTTTCAAAAAATAATTTTATACTGTCGCAAATTTTAATTGCGCCAGGGATTGCCTTTTCTATAGTAAATTTTGTAAAAAAATAATTTTTTACTGTCGGAAATTTTAATTGCGCCAGGGATTGCCTTTTCTATAGTAAATTTTTCACAAATTAATTTTCTACTGTCGCAAATTTTAATTGCGGCAAGGATTGAATTTTCTACAGCAAATTTTTCAAAAAAATAATTTTCTACTGTCGCAAATTTTAATTGCGCCAGGGATTGCCTTTTCTACAAAAAATTTTACAAAAAATAATTTTATACTGTCGCAAATTTCAATTGCGCCAGGGATTGCCTTTTCTATAGTAAATTTTTCACAATTTAATTTTATACTGCGCCAAATTTTAATTGCGCCAGGGATTGCCTTTTCTATAGTAAATTATTCAAAAAATAATTTTTTACTGTCGCAAATTTTAATTACGCCAGGGATTGCCTCTTCTATAGTAAATTATTCAAAAAATAATTTTTTACTGTCGCAAATTTTAAATACGCCAGGGATTGCCTTTTCTATAGTAAATTTTACAAAAAATAATTTTTTACTGTCGCAAATTTTAATTGCGCCAGGGATTGCCTTTTCTACAGTAAATTTTTCAAAAAATAATTTTTTACTGTCGCAAATTTTAATTGCGCCAAGGATTGCCTTTTCTACAAAAAATTTTACAAAAAATAATTTTATACTGTCGCAAATTTCAATTGCGCCAGGGATTGCCTTTTCTATAGTAAATTTTCAAAAAAATAATCTTTTACTGTCGCAAATTGTAATTGCGCCAGGTATTACCTTTTCTATAGAAAATTTTTCAAAAAATAATTTTTTACTGTCGCATATTTTAATTGCGCCAGGGATTGCCTTTTCTACAGTAAATTTTTCAAAAAATAATTGTCTACTGTCGTAAATTTCAACTGCGCCAGGGATTGCTTTTCTACAGTAAATTTTTCACAAATTAATTTTTTACTGTCGCAAATTTTAATTGCGCCAGGGATTGCCTTTTCTATAGTAAATTTTTCAAAAAATAATTTTTTTCTGTCGCAAATTTTAATTACGCCAGGGATTGCCTTTTCTATAGTAAATTTTTCAAAAATTCATTTTTTACTGTCGCAAATTTTAAATGCGCCAGGGATTGCTTTTATATAGTAAATTTTGCAAAAAAATAATTTTTTAGTGTCGCAAATTTTAAATACGCCAGGGATTGCCTTTTCTATAGTAAATTTTTCACAATTTAATTTTATACTGCGCCAAATTTTAATTGCGCCAGGGATTGCCTTTTCTATAGTAAATTATTCAAAAAATAATTTTTTACTGTCGCAAATTTTAATTACGCCAGGGATTGCCTTTTCTATAGTAAATTTTTCACAAATTAATTTTTTACTGTCGCAAATTTTAATTACGCCAGGGATTGCCTTTTCTATAGTAAATTTTTCAAAAATTAATTTTTTACTGTCGCAAATTTTAAATACGCCAGGGATTGCCTTTTCTATAGTAAATTTTGCAAAAAAATAATTTTTTACTGTCGCAAATTTTAAATACGCCAGGGATTGCATTTTCTATAGTAAATTTTGCAAAAAAATAATTTTTTACTGTCGCAAATTTTAATTA
This sequence comes from Dioctria linearis, assembly GCA_963930735.1. Lineage (NCBI taxonomy): Eukaryota > Metazoa > Arthropoda > Insecta > Diptera > Asilidae > Dioctria > Dioctria linearis. Next base: position 207,626 of record CAWVNZ010001367.1, read on the forward strand.
CGCCAGGGATTGCCTTTTCTATAGTAAATTTTTCAAAAATTAATTTTTTACTGTCGCAAATTTTAAATCCGCCAGGGATTGCCTTCTCTACAGTAAATTTTTCAAAAATTAATTTTTTACTGTCGCAAATTTTAATTACGCCAGGGATTGCCTTTTCTACAGTAAATTTTTCAAAAAATAATTTAATACTGTCGCAAATTTTAATTACGCCAGGGATTGCCTTTTCTATAGTAAATTTTTCAAAAATTAATTTTTTACTGTCGCAAATTTTAATTACGCCAGGGATTGCCTTTTCCATAGTAAATTTTTCAAAAATTAATTTTTTACTGTCGCAAATTTTAAATCCGCCAGGGATTGCCTTTTCTACAGTAAATTTTTCAAAAATTAATTTTTTACTGTCGCAAAGTTTAATTGCGCCAGGGATTGCATTTTCTACAGTAAATTTTACAAAAAATAATTTTATACTGTCGCAAATTTTAATTGCGCCAGGGATTGCCTTTTCTATAGTAAATTATTCACAAATTTATTTTTTACTGTCGCAAATTTTAATTGCGGCAGGGATTGAATTTTCTATAGTAAATTATTCAAAAACTAATTTTTTACTGTCGGAAATTTTAATTGCGCCAGGGATTGCCTTTTCTATAGTAAATTATTCAAAAAAATAATTTTTTATTGTCGCAAATTTTAATTGCACCAGGGATTGCCTTTTCTATAGTAAATTATTCAAAAAATAATTTTTTACTGTCGCAAATTTTAAATATGCCAGGGATTGCCATTTCTATAGTAAATTTTTCAAAAAATAATTTTCTACTGTCGCAAATTTTAATTGCGCCAGGGATTGCCTTTTCTACAGTAAATTTTACAAAAAATAATTTTATACTGTCGCAAATTTTAATTACGCCAGGGATTGCCTTTTCTATAGTAAATTTTTCAAAAATTAATTTTTTACTGTCGCAAATTTTAAATCCGCCAGGAATTGCCTTTTCTACAGTAAATTATTCAAAAAATAATTTTTTACTGTAGCAAATTTTAATTGCGCCAGGGATTGCTTTTCTGTAGAAAATTATTCACAAAATAATTTTTTACTGTCGCAAATTTTAATTGCGCCAGGGACTGCCTTTCCTACAGTAAATTTTTCAAAAAATAATTTTATACTGTCGCAAATTTTAAATACGCCAGGGATTGCCTCTTCTATAGTAAATTTTGCAAAAAACAATTTTTTACTGTCGCAAATTTTAATTACGCCAGGGATTGCCTTTTCTATAGTAAATTTTTCACAAATTAATTTTATACTGTCGCAAATTTTAATTGCGCCAGGGATTGCCTATTCTATAGTAAATTTTTCAAAAAATAATTTTTTACTGTCGCAAAGTTTAATTGCGCCAGGGATTGCATTTTCTACAGTAAATTTTACAAAAAATAATTTTATACTGTCGCAAATTTTAATTGCGCCAGGGATTGCCTTTTCTACAGTAAATTATACAAAAAATAATTTTATACTGTCGCAAATTTTAATTACGCCAGGGATTGCCTTTTCTATAGTAAATTTTTTAAAAATTAATTTTTTATTGTCGCAAATTTTAAATACGGCAGGGATTGCCTTTTCTACAGTAAATTTTTCACAAATTAATTTTTTACTGTCGCAAATTTTAATTGCGCCAGGGATTGCATTTCTATAGTAAATTTTTCAAAAATTAATTTTATACTGTCGCAAATTTTAATTACGCCAGGGATTGCCTTTTCTATAGTAAATTTTTCACAAATTAAATTTTTTCTGTCGCAAGTTTTAATTGCGCAAGGGATTGCCTTTTCTACAGTAAATTTTTCAAAAAATAATTTTTTACTGTCGCAAATTTTAATTACGCCAGGGATTGCCTTTTCTATAGTAAATTTTTCAAAAAATAATTTTTTACTGTCGGAAGTTTTAGTTGCGCCAGAGATTGCCTTTTCTACAGTAAATTTTTCAAAAAATAATTTTTTACTGTCGCAAGTTTTAATTACGCCAGGTATTGCCTTTTCTATAGTAAATTTTTCAAAAATTAATTTTTTACTGTCGCAAATTTTAAATACGCCAGGGATTGATTGCCTTTTCTAAAGTAAATTTTTCAAAAATTAATTTTATACTGTCGCAAATTTTAATTACGCCAGGGATTGCCTTTTCTATAGTAAATTTTTCACAAATTAAATTTTTACTGTCGCAAGTTTTAATTGCGCCAGGTATTGCCTTTTCTACAGTAAATTTTTCAAAAAATAATTTTTTACTGTCGCAAATTTTATTTACGCCAGGGATTGCCTTTTCTATAGTAAATTTTTCAAAAAATAATTTTTTACTGTCGGAAGTTTTAGTTGCGCCAGAGATTGCCTTTTCTACAGTAACTTTTCAAAAAATAATTTTTTACTGTCGCAAGTTTTAATTACGCCAGGGATTGCCTTTTCTATAGTAAATTTTTCAAGAATTAATTTTTTACTGTCGCAAATTGTAAATACGCCAGGAATTGCCTTTTCTATAGTAAAGTTTTCAAAATTTAATTTTATACTGTCGCAAATTTTAATTGCGCCAGGGATTGCCTTTTCTACAGTAAACTTTTCAAAAAATAATTTTTTACTGTCGCAAATTTTAATTGCGCCAGGGATTGCCTTTTCTATAGTAAATTTTCACAAATTAATTTTTTACTGTCGCAAATTCTAATTACGCCAGGGATTGGCCTTTCTATAGTAAATTTTTCAAAAATTAATTTTTTACTGTCGCAAATTTTAAATCCGCCAGGGATTGCCGTTTCTATAGTAAATTTCTCAAAAAATAATTTTTTAATATCGCAAATTTTAATTGCGCCAGGGATTGCATTTTCTATAGTAAATTATTCAAAAAATAATTTTTTACAGTCGCAAATTTTAATTGCGCCAGGGATTGCCTTTTCTATAGTAAATTTTTCAAAAATTAATTTTTTAGTGTGGCAAATTTTAAATACGCCAGGGATTGACTTTTCTTTAGTAAATTTTGCAAAAAAATAATGTTTTACTGTCGCAAATTTTAAATACGCCAGGGATTGCTTTCTCTATAATAAATTTTTCACAAATTAATTTTTTACTGTCGCAAATTTTAATTACGCCAGGGATTGCCTTTTCTATAGTAAATTTTTCAGAAATTATTTTTTAATGTTGCAAATTTTAAATACCCCACGGATTGCCTTTTCTATAGTAAATTTTTCAAAAATTAAGTTTTTACTGTCGCAAATTTTAAATCCGCCAGGGATTGCCTTTTCTATAGTAAACTATTCAAAAAATAATTTTTTACTGTCGCAAATTTTAATTGCGCCAGGGATTGTCTTTTCTATAGTAAATTATTCAAAATATAATTTTTTACTGTCGCAAATTTTAATTGCGCCAGGGATTGCCTTTTCTATAGTAAATTTTTCAGAAATTATTTTTTACTGTCGCAAATTTTAAATACCCCAGGGATTGCCTTTTCTATAGTAAATTTTTCAAAAATTAAGTTTTTACTGTCGCAAATTTTAAATCCGCCAGGGATTGCCTTTTCTATAGTAAACTATTCAAAAATTAATTTTTTACTGTCGCAAATTTTAATTACGCCAGGGATTGCCTTTCTATAGTAAATTTTTCAAAAAATGATTTTTTACTGTCGGAAGTTTTATTTGCGCCAGAGATTGCCTTTTCTACAGTAAATTTTTCAAAAAAAAATATTTTACAGTCGCAAGTTTTAATTACGCCAGGGATTGCCTTTTCTATAGTAAATTTTTCAAAAATTAATGTTTTACTGTCGCAAATTTTAATAGCGCCAGGGATTGCCTTTTCTATAGTAAATTTTGCAAAAAATAATTTTTTACTGTCGGAAGTTTTAGTTGCGCCAGAGGTTGCCTTTTCTACAGTAAATTTTTCACAAATTAATTTTTTACTTTCGCAAATTCTAATTGCGCCAGGGATTGCCCTTTCTATAGTAAATTTTTCAGAAATTATTTTTTACTCTCGCAAATTTTAAATCCGCCAGGGATTGCCTTTTCTATAGTAAATTTTTCAAAAATTAAGTTTTTACTGTCGCAAATTTTAAATCCGCCAGGGATTGCCTTTTCTATAGTAAACTATTCAAAAAATAATTTTTTACTGTCGCAAATTTTAATTGCGCCAGGCATTGCCTTTTCTATAGTAAATTTTGCAAAAAATAATTTTCTACTGTCGCAAATTTTAATTACGCAAGGGATTGCCTTTTCTATAGTAAATTTTTCAAAATTTAATTTTATACTGTCGCAAATTTTAATTGCGCCAGGGATTGCCTTTTCTATAGTAAATTTTGCAAAAAATAATTTTGTATTGTCGCAAATTTTAATTACGCCAGGGATTGCCTTTTCTATAGTAAATTTTTCAAAAATTAATTTTTACTGTCGCAAATTTTAAATCCGCCAGGGATTGCCTTTTCTACAGTAAATTTTTCAGAAAATAATTTTTCTACAGTAAATTTTTCAAAAAATAATTTTCTACTGTCGCAACTTTTAATTGCGCCAGAGATTGCCTTTTCTACAGTAAATATTTCAAAAAATAATTTTTTACTCTCGCAAATTTTAATTGCGCCAGGGATTGCCTTTTCTACAGTAAATTTTTCAAAAAATAATTTTTTACTGTCGCAAATTTTAATTACACCAGGGATTGCCTTTTCTATAGTAAATTTTTCAAAAATTAATTTTATACTGTCGCAAATTTTAATTACGCCAAGGATTGCCTTTTCTATAGTAAATTTTTCACAAATTAAATTTTTACTGTCGCAAGCTTTAATTGCGCCAGGGATTGCCTTTTCTATAGTAAATTATTCAAAAAAAATTTTTACTGTCGCAAATTTTAATTACGCCAGGGATGGCCTTTTCTATAGTAAATTTTTCACAAATTAAATTTTTACTGTCGCAAGCTTTAATTGCGCCAGGGATTGCCTTTTCTATAGTAAATTATTCAAAAAAAATTTTTTACAGTCGCAAATTTTAATTGCGCCAGGGATTGCCTTTTCTATAGTATATTTTTCAAAAATTAATTTTTTAGTGTGGCAAATTTTAAATACGCCAGGGATTGCCTTTTCTATAGTAAATTTTGCAAAAAAATAATGTTTTACTGTCACAAATTTTAAATACGCCAGGGATTGCCTTTTCTATAGTAAATTTTTCACAAATTAATTTTTTACTGTCGCAAATTTTAATAACGCCAGGGATTACCTTTTCTATAGTAAATTTTTCAGAAATTATTTTTTACTGTCGCAAATTTTAAATACCCCAGGGATTGCCTTTTCTGTAGTAAATTTTTCAAAAATTAAGTTTTTACTGTCGCAAATTTTAAATCCGCCAGGGATTGCCTTTTCTATAGTAGACTATTCAAAAAATAATTTTTTACTGTCGCAAATTTTAATTGCGCCAGGGATTGCCTTTTCTATAGTAAATTATTCAAAAAATAATTTTTTACTGTCGCAAATTTTAATTGCGCCAGGGATTGCCTTTTCTATAGTAAATTATTCAAAAAATAATTTTTTACTGTTGCAAATTTTAATTGAGCCAGGGATTGCCTTTTCTACAGTAAATTATTCACAAATTAATTTTTTACTGTCGCAAGTTTTAATTACGCCATGGATTGCCTTTTCTATAGTAAATTTTTCAAAAATTAATTTTTTACTGTCGCAAATTTTAAATACGCCAGGGATTGCCTTTTCTATAGTAAATTTTTCAAAAATTAATTTTATACTGTCGCAAGTTTTAATTGCGCCAGGGATTGCCTTTTCTACAGTAAATTTTTCAAAAAATAATTTTTTATTGTCGCAAATTTTATTTACGCCAGGGATTGCCTTTTCTATAGTAAATTTTTCAAAAAATAATTTTTTACTGTCGGAAGTTTTAGTTGCGCCAGAGATTGCCTTTTCTACAGAAAATTTTTCAAAAAATAATTTTTTACTGTCGCAAGTTTTAATTACGCCAGGGATTGCCTTTTCTATAGTAAATTTTTCAAAAATTAATTTTTTACTGTCGCAAATTTTAAATACGCCAGGGATTGCCTTTTCTATAGTAAATTTTTCAAAAATTAATTTTATACTGTCGCAAATTTTAAATACGCCAGGGATTGCCTTTTCTATAGTAAATTTTTCACAAATTAAATTTTTACTGTCGCAAATTTTAATTGCGCCAGGGATTGCCTTTTCTATAGTAAATTTTTCAAAAATTAATTTTTTAGTGTGGCAAATTTTAAATACGCCAGGGATTGCCTTTTCTTTAGTAAATTTTGCAAAAAAATAATGTTTTACTGTCGCAAATTTTAAATACGCCAGGGATTGCCTTTTCTATAGTAAATTTTTCACAAATTAATTTTTTACTGTCGCAAATTTTAATAACGCCAGGGATTACCTTTTCTATAGTAAATTTTTCAGAAATTATTTTTAACTGTCGCAAATTTTAAATACCCCAGGGATTGCCTTTTCTATAGTAAATTTTTCAAAAATTAAGTTTTTACTGTCGCAAATTTTAAATCCGCCAGGGATTGCCTTTTCTATAGTAAACTATTCAAAAAATAATTTTTTACTGTCGCAAATTTTAATTGCGCCAGGGATTGTCTTTTCTATAGTAAATTATTCAAAAAATAATTTTTTACTGTCGCAAATTTTAATTGCGCCAGGGATTGGCTTTTCTATAGTAAATTTTTCAGAAATTATTTTTTACTGTCGCAAATTTCAAATACCCCAGGGATTGCCTTTTCTATAGAAAATTTTTCAAAAATTAAGTTTTTACTGTCGCAAATTTTAAATCCGCCAGGGATTGCCTTTTCTATAGTAAACTATTCAAAAAATAATTTTTTACTGTCGCAAATTTTAATTGCGCCAGGCATTGCCTTTTCTATAGTAAATTTTGCAAAAAATAATTTTCTACTGTCGCAAATTTTAATTACGCCAGGGATTGCCTTTTCTATAGTAAATTTTTCAAAATTTAATTTTATACTGTCGCAAATTTTAATTGCGCCAGGGATTGCCTTTTCTATAGTAAATTTTGCAAAAAAATAATTTTGTATTGTCGCAAATTTTAATTACGCCATGGATTGCCTTTTCTATAGTAAATTTTTCAAAAATTAATTTTTACTGTCGCAAATTTTAAATCCGCCAGGGATTGCCTTTTCTACAGTAAATTTTTCAAAAAATAATTTTTCTACAGTAAATTTTTCAAAAAATAATTTTCTACTGTCGCAAATTTTAATTGCGCCAGAGATTGCCTTTTCTACAGTAAATATTTCAAAAAATAATTTTTTACTGTCGCAAATTTTAATTGCGCCAGGGATTGCCTTTTCTACAGTAAATTTTTCAAAAAATAATTTTTTACTGTCGCTAATTTTAATTACGCCAGGGATTGCCTTTTCTATAGTAAATTTTTCAAAAATTAATTTTATACTGTCGCAAATTTTAATTACGCCAGGAATTGCCTTTTCTATAGTAAATTTTTCACAAATTAAATTTTTACTGTCGCAAGTTTTAATTGCGCCAGGGATTGCCTTTTCTACAGTAAATTTATCAAAAAATAATTTTTTACTGTCGCAAATTTTAATTACGCCAGGGATTGCCTTTTCTATAGTAAATTTTTCAAAAAATAATTTTTTACTGTCGGAAGTTTTAGTTGCGCCAGAGGTTGCCTTTTCTACAGTAAATTTTTCAAAAAATAATTTTTTACTGTCGCAAGTTTTAATTAAGCCAGGGATTGCCTTTTCTATAGTAAATTTTTCAAAAATTAATTTTTTACTGTCGCAAATTTTAAATACGCCAGGGATTGCCTTTTCTATAGTAAATTTTTCACAAATTAAATTTTTACTGTCGCAAATTTTAATTGCGCCAGGGATTGCCTTTTCTATAGTAAATTATTCAAAAAATAATTTTTTACTGTCGCAAATTTTAATTGCGCCAGGGATTGCCTTTTCTATAGTAAATTATTCAAAAAATAATTTTTTACTGTCGCAAATTTTAATTGCGCCAGGGATTGCCGTTTCTATAGTAAATTTTTCAAAAAATAATTTTTTACTGTCGGAAGTTTTAGTTGCGCCAGAGATTGCCTTTTCTACAGTAAATTTTTCAAAAAATAATTTTTTACTGTCGCAAGTTTTAATTACGCCAGGGATTGCCTTTTCTATAGTAAATTTTTCAAAAATTAATTTTTTACTGTCGCAAATTTTAAATACGCCAGGGATTGCCTTTTCTATAGTAAATTTTCCAAAAATTAATTTTATACTGTCGCAAATTTTAAATACGCCAGGGATTGCCTTTTCTATAGTAAATTTTTCACAAATTAAATTTTTACTGTCGCAAATTTTAATTGCGCCACGGATTGCCTTTTCTATAGTAAATTTTTCAAAAATTAATTTTTTAGTGTGGCAAATTTTAAATACGCCAGGGATTGCCTTTTCTTTAGTAAATTTTGCAAAAAAATAATGTTTTACTGTCGCAAATTTTAAATACCCCAGGGATTGCCTTTTCTATAGTAAATTTTTCACAAATTAATTTTTTACTGTCGCAAATTTTAATAACGCCAGGGATTACCTTTTCTATAGTAAATTTTTCAGAAATTATTTTTTACTGTCGCAAATTTTAAATACCCCAGGGATTGCCTTTTCTATAGTAAATTTTTCAAAAATTAAGTTTTTACTGTCGCAAATTTTAAATCCGCCAGGGATTGCCTTTTCTATAGTAAACTATTCAAAAAATAATTTTTTACTGTCGCAAATTTTAATTGCGCCAGAGATTGCCTTTTCTATAGTAAATTATTCAAAAAACAATTTTTTACTGTCGCAAATTTTAATTGCGCCAGGGATTGCCTTTTCTATAGTAAATTATTCAAAAAATAATTTTTTACTGTCGCAAATTTTAATTGCGCCAGGGATTTCCTTTTCTATAGTAAATTATTCAAAAAATAATTTTTTACTGTCGCAAATTTTAATTGCGCCAGGGATTGCCTTTTGTATAGTAAATTATTCAAAAAATAATTTTTTACTGTCGCAAATTTTAATTGCGCCAGGGATTGCCTTTTCTATAGTAAATTTTTCAAAAAATAATTTTTTACTGTCGGAAGTTTTAGTTGCGCCAGAGATTGCCTTTTCTACAGTAAATTTTTCAAAAAATAATTTTTTACTGTCGCAAGTTTTAATTACGCCAGGGATTGCCTTTTCTATAGTAAATTTTTCAAAAATTAATTTTTTACTGTCGCAAATTTTAAATACGCCAGGGATTGCCTTTTCTATAGTAAATTATTCAAAAAATAATTTTTTACAGTCGCAAATTTTAATTGCGCCAGGGATTGCCTTTTCTATAGTAAATTTTTCAATAATTAATTTTTTAGTGTGGCAAATTTTAAATACGCCAGGGATTGCCTTTTCTATAGTAAATTTTGCAAAAAAATAATGTTTTACTGTCGCAAATTTTAAATACGCCAGGGATTGCCTTTTCTATAGTAAATTTTTCACAAATTAATTTTTTACTGTCGCAAATTTTAATTACGCCAGGGTTTGCCTTTTCTATAGTAAATTTTTCAGAAATTATTTTTTACTGTCGCAAATTTTAAATACCCCAGGGATTGCCTTTTCTATAGTAAATTTTTCAAAAATTAAGTTTTTACTGTCGCAAATTTTAAATCCGCCAGGGATTGCCATTTCTATAGTAAACTATTCAAAAAATAATTTTTTACTGTCGCAAATTTTAATTGCGCCAGGGATTGTCTTTTCTATAGTAAATTATTCAAAAAATAATTTTTTACTGTCGCAAATTTTAATTGCGCCAGGGATTGCCTTTTCTATAGTAAATTTTTCAGAAATTATTTTTTACTGTCGCAAATTTCAAATACCCCAGGGATTGCCCTTTTCTATAGCAAATTTTTCAAAAATTAAGTTTTTACTGTCGCAAATTTTAAATCCGCCAGGGATTGCCTTTTCTATAGTAAACTATTCAAAAAATAATTTTTTACTGTCGCAAATTTTAATTGCGCCAGGCATTGCCTTTTCTATAGTAAATTTTGCAAAAAATAATTTTCTACTGTCGCAAATTTTAATTACGCCAGGGATTGCCTTTTCTATAGTAAATTTTTCAAAATTTAATTTTATAGTGTCGCAAATTTTAATTGCGCCAGGGATTGCCTTTTCTATAGTAAATTTTGCAAAAAATAATTTTGTATTGTGGCAAATTTTAATTACGCCAGGGATTGCCTTTTCTATAGTAAATTTTTCAAAAATTAATTTTTACTGTCGCAAATTTTAAATCCGCCAGGGATTGCCTTTTCTACAGTAAATTTTTCAAAAATAATTTTTCTACAGTAAATTTTTCAAAAAATAATTTTCTACTGTCGCAAATTTTAATTGCGCCAGAGATTGCCTTTTCTACAGTAAATATTTCAAAAAATAATTTTTTACTGTCGCAAATTTTAATTGCGCCAGTGATTGCCTTTTCTACAGTAAATTTTTCAAAAATAATTTTTTACTGTCGCAAATTTTAATTACGCCAGGGATTGCCTTTTCTATAGTAAATTTTTCAAAAATTAATTTTATACTGTCGCAAATTTTAATTACGCCAGGAATTGCCTTTTCTATAGTAAATTTTTCACAAATTAAATTTTTACTGTCGCAGGTTTTAATTGCGCCAGGGATTGCCTTTTCTACAGTAAATTTATCAAAAAATAATTTTTTACTGTCGCAAATTTTAATTACGCCAGGGATTGCCTTTTCTATAGTAAATTTTTCAAAAAATAATTTTTTTACTGTCGGAAGTTTTAGTTGCGCCAGAGGTTGCCTTTTCTACAGTAAATTTTTCAAAAAATAATTTTTTACTGTCGCAAGTTTTAATTAAGCCAGGAATTGCCTTTTCTATAGCAAATTTTTCAAAAATTAAGTTTTTACTGTCGCAAATTTTAAATACGCCAGGGATTGCCTTTTCTATAGTAAATTTTTCACAAATTAAATTTTTACTGTCGCAAATTTTAATTGCGCCAGGGATTGCCTTTTCTATAGTAAATTATTCAAAAAATAATTTTTTACTGTCGCAAATTTTAATTGCGCCAGGGATTGCCTTTTCTATAGTAAATTATTCAAAAAATAATTTTTTACTGTCGCAAATTTTAATTGCGCCAGGGATTGCCTTTTCTATAGTAAATTTTTCAAAAAATAATTTTTTACTGTCGGAAGTTTTAGTTGCGCCAGAGATTGCCTTTTCTACAGTAAATTTTTCAAAAAATAATTTTTTACTGTCCCAAGTTTTAATTACGCCAGGGATTGCCTTTTCTATAGTAAATTTTTCAAAAATTAATTTTTTACTGTCGCAAATTTTAAATACGCCAGGGATTGCCTTTTCTATAGTAAATTTTCCAAAAATTAATTTTATACTGTCGCAAATTTTAAATACGCCAGGGATTGCCTTTTCTATAGTAAATTTTTCACAAATTAAATTTTTACTGTCGCAAATTTTAATTGCGCCAGGGATTGCCTTTTCTATAGTAAATTTTTTCAAAAATTAATTTTTTAGTGTGGCAAATTTTAAATACGCCAGGGATTGCCTTTTCTTTAGTAAATTTTGCAAAAAAATAATGTTTTACTGTCGCAAATTTTAAATACCCCAGGGATTGCCTTTTCTATAGTAAATTTTTCACAAATTAATTTTTTACTGTCGCAAATTTTAATAACGCCAGGGATTACCTTTTCTATAGTAAATTTTTCAGAAATTATTTTTTACTGTCGCAAATTTTAAATACCCCAGGGATTGCCTTTTCTATAGTAAATTTTTCAAAAATTAAGTTTTTACTGTCGCAAATTTTAAATCCGCCAGGGATTGCCTTTTCTATAGTAAACTATTCAAAAAATAATTTTTTACTGTCGCAAATTTTAATTGCGCCAGGGATTGCCTTTTCTATAGTAAATTATTCAAAAAATAATTTTTTACTGTCGCAAATTTTAATTGCGCCAGGGATTGCCTTTTCTATAGTAAATTATTCAAAAAATAATTTTTTACTGTCGCAAATTTTAATTGCGCCAGGGATTTCCTTTTCTATAGTAAATTATTCAAAAAATAATTTTTTACTGTCGCAAATTTTAATTGCGCCAGGGATTGCCTTTTCTATAGTAAATTATTCAAAAAATAATTTTTTACTGTCGCAAATTTTAATTGCGCCAGGGATTGCCTTTTCTATAGTAAATTTTTCAAAAAATAATTTTTTACTGTCGGAAGTTTTAGTTGCGCCAGAGATTGCCTTTTCTACAGTAAATTTTTCAAAAAATAATTTTTTACTGTCGCAAGTTTTAATTACGCCAGGGATTGCCTTTTCTATAGTAAATTTTTCAAAAATTAATTTTTTACTGTCGCAAATTTTAAATACGCCAGGGATTGCCTTTTCTATAGTAAATTATTCAAAAAATAATTTTTTACAGTCGCAAATTTTAATTGCGCCAGGGATTGCCTTTTCTATAGTAAATTTTTCAATAATTAATTTTTTAGTGTGGCAAATTTTAAATACGCCAGGGATTGCCTTTTCTATAGTAAATTTTGCAAAAAAATAATGTTTTACTGTCGCAAATTTTAAATACGCCAGGGATTGCCTTTTCTATAGTAAATTTTTCACAAATTAATTTTTTACTGTCGCAAATTTTAATTACGCCAGGGTTTGCCTTTTCTATAGTAAATTTTTCAGAAATTATTTTTTACTGTCGCAAATTTTAAATACCCCAGGGATTGCCTTTTCTATAGTAAATTATTCAAAAAATAATTTTTTACTGTCGCAAATTTTAATTGCGCCAGGGATTGCCTTTTCTATAGTAAATTTTTCAAAAAATAATTTTTTACTGTCGGAAGTTTTAGTTGCGCCAGAGATTGCCTTTTCTACAGTAAATTTTTCAAAAAATAATTTTTTACTGTCGCAAGTTTTAATTACGCCAGGGATTGCCTTTTCTATAGTAAATTTTTCAAAAATTAATTTTTTACTGTCGCAAATTTTAAATACGCCAGGGATTGCCTTTTCTATAGTAAATTATTCAAAAAATAATTTTTTACAGTCGCAAATTTTAATTGCGCCAGGGATTGCCTTTTCTATAGTAAATTTTTCAATAATTAATTTTTTAGTGTGGCAAATTTTAAATACGCCAGGGATTGCCTTTTCTATAGTAAATTTTGCAAAAAAATAATGTTTTACTGTCGCAAATTTTAAATACGCCAGGGATTGCCTTTTCTATAGTAAATTTTTCACAAATTAATTTTTTACTGTCGCAAATTTTAATTACGCCAGGGTTTGCCTTTTCTATAGTAAATTTTTCAGAAATTATTTTTTACTGTCGCAAATTTTAAATACCCCAGGGATTGCCTTTTCTATAGTAAATTTTTCAAAAATTAGGTTTTTACTGTCGCAAATTTTAAATCCGCCAGGGATTGCCATTTCTATAGTAAAACTATTCAAAAAATAATTTTTTACTGTCGAAAATTTTAATTGCGCCAGGGATTGTCTTTTCTATAGTAAATTATTCAAAAAATAATTTTTTACTGTCGCAAATTTTAATTGCGCCAGGGATTGCCTTTTCTATAGTAAATTTATCAGAAATTATTTTTTACTGTCGCAAATTTTAATTACGCCAGGGATTGCCTTTTCTATAGTAAATTTTTCACAAATTAAATTTTTACTGTCGCAAGTTTTAATTGCGCCAGGGATTGCCTTTTCTACAGTAAATTTTTCAAAAAATAATTTTTTTACTGTCCTAAATTTTAATTACGCCAGGGATTGCCTTTTCTATAGTAAATTTTTCAAAAAATAATTTTTTACTGTCGGAAGTTTTAGTTGCGCCAGAGATTGCCTTTTCTTCAGTAAATTTTTCAAAAAATAATTTTTTACTGTCGCAAGTTTTAATTACGCCAGGGATTGCCTTTTCTATAGTAAATTTTTCAAAATTAATTTTTTACTGTCGCAAATTTTAAATACGCCAGGGATTGCCTTTTCTATAGTAAAGTTTTCAAAATTTAATTTTATACTGTCGCAAATTTTAATTGCGCCAGGGATTGCCTTTTCTACAGTAAATTTTTCAAAAAATAATTTTTTTACTGTCGCAATATTTAATTGCGCCAGGGATTGTCTTTTCTACAGTAAATTTTTCACAAATTAATTTTTTACTGTCGCAAATTCTAATTACGCCAGGGATTGCCCTTTCTATAGTAAATTTTTCAAAAATTAATTTTTTACTGTCGTAAATTTTAAATCCGCCAGGGATTGCCTTTTCTATAGTAAATTTCTCAAAAAATAATTTTTTACTGTCGCAAATTTTAATTGCGCCAGGGATTGCCTTTTCTATAGTAAATTATTCAAAAAATAATTTTTTACAGTCGCAAATTTTAATTGCGCCAGGGATTGCCTTTTCTATAGTAAATTTTTCAAAAATTAATTTTTTAGTGTGGCAAATTTTAAATACGCCAGGGATTGCCTTTTCTATAGTAAATTTTGCAAAAAAAGTAATGTTTTACTGTCGCAAATTTTAAATACGCCAGGGATTGCTTTTTCTATAGTAAATTTTTCACAAATTAATTTTTTACTGTCGCAAATTTTAATTACGCCAGGGATTGCCTTTTCTATAGTAAATTTTTCAAAAATTAATTTTTTACTGTCGCAAATTTTAAATACGCCAGGGATTGCCTTTTCTATAGTAAATTTTTCAAAAATTAATTTTATACTGTCGCAAATTTTAATTACGCCAGGGATTGCCTTTTCTATAGTAAATTTTTCACAAATTAAATTTTTACTGTCGCAAGTTTTAATTGCGCCAGGGATTGCCTTTTCTACAGTAAATTTTTCAAAAAATAATTTTTTATTGTCGCAAATTTTATTTACGCCAGGGATTGCCTTTTCTATAGTAAATTTTTCAAAAAATAATTTTTTACTGTCGGAAGTTTTAGTTGCGCCAGAGATTACCTTTTCTACAGTAAATTTTTCAAAAAATAATTTTTTACTGTCGAAAGTTTTAATTACGCCAGGGATTGCCTTTTCTATAGTAAATTTTTCAAAAATTAATTTTTTACTGTCGCAAATTTTAAATACGCCAGGGATTGCCTTTTCTATAGTAAATTATTCAAAAAATAATTTTTTACAGTCGCAAATTTTAATTGCGCCAGGGATTGCCTTTTCTATAGTAAATTTTTCAATAATTAATTTTTTAGTGTGGCAAATTTTAAATACGCAAGGGATTGCCTTTTCTATAGTAAATTTTGCAAAAAAATAATGTTTTACTGTCGCAAATTTTAAATACGCCAGGGATTGCCTTTTCTATAGTAAATTTTTCACAAATTAATTTTTTACTGTCGCAAATTTTAATTACGCCAGGGATTGCCTTTTCTATAGTAAATTTTTCAGAAATTATTTTTTACTATCGCAAATTTTAAATACCCCAGGGATTGCCTTTTCTATAGTAAATTTTTCAAAAATTAAGTTTTTAGTGTCGCAAATTTTAAATCCGCCAGGGATTGCCTTTTCTATAGTAAACTACTCAAAAAATAATTTTTTACTGTCGCAAATTTTAATTGCGCCCGGGATTGTCTTTTCTATAGTAAATTATTCAAAAAATAATTTTTTACTGTCGCAAATTTTAATTGCGCCAGGGATTGCCTTTTCTATAGTAAATTTTTCAGAAATTATTTTTTACTGTCGCAAATTTGAAATACCCCAGGGATTGCCTTTTCTATAGTAAATTTTTCAAAAATTAAGTTTTTACTGTCGCAAATTTTAAATCCGCCAGGGATTGCCTTTTCTATAGTAAACTATTCAAAAAATAATTTTTTACTGTCGCAAATTTTAATTGCGCCAGGCATTGCCCTTTCTATAGTAAATTTTGCAAAAAATAATTTTCTACTGTCGCAAATTTTAATTACGCCAGGGATTGCCTTTTCTATAGTAAATTTTTCAAAATTTAATTTTATACTGTCGCAAATTTTAATTGCGCCAGGGATTGCCTTTTCTATAGTAAATTTTGCAAAAAATAATTTTGTATTGTCGCAAATTTTAATTACGCCAGGGATTGCCTTTTCTATAGTAAATTTTTCAAAAATTAATTTTTACTGTCGCAAATTTTAAATCCGCCAGGGATTGCCTTTTCTACTGTAAATTTTTCAAAAAATAATTTTTCTACAGTAAATTTTTCAAAAAATAATTTTCTACTGTCGCAAATTTTAATTGCGCCAGAGATTGCCTTTTCTACAGTAAATATTTCAAAAAATTATTTTTTACTGTCGCAAATTTTAATTGCGCCAGGGATTGCCTTTTCTACAGTAAATTTTTCAAAAAATAATTTTTGCTGTCGCAAATTTTAATTACGCCAGGGATTGCCTTTTCTATAGTAAATTTTTCAAAAATTAATTTTATACTGTCGCAAATTTTAGTTACGCCAGGGATTGCCTTTTCTATAGTAAATTTTTCACAAATTAAATTTTTACTGTCGCAAGTTTTAATTGCGCCAGGGATTGCCTTTTCTACAGTAAATTTATCAAAAAATAATTTTTTACTGTCGCAAATTTTAATTACGCCAGGTATTGCCTTTTCTATAGTAAATTTTTCAAAAAATAATTTTTTACTATCGGAAGTTTTAGTTGCGCCAGAGGTTGCCTTTTCTACAGTAAATTTTTCAAAAATAATTTTTTACTGTCGCAAGTTTTAATTACGCCAGGGATTGCCTTTTCTATAGTAAATTTTTCAAAAATTAATTTTTTACTGTCGCAAATTTTAAATACGCCAGGGATTGCCTTTTCTATAGTAAATTTTTCAAAAATTAATTTTATACTGTCGCAAATTTTAATTACGCCAGGGATTGCCTTTTCTATAGTAAATTTTTCACAAATTAAATTTTTACTGTCGCAAGTTTTAATTGCGCCAGGGATTGCCTTTTCTACAGTAAATTTTTCAAAAAATAATTTTTTACTGTCCCAAATTTTAATTACGCCAGGGATTGCCTTTTCTATAGTAAATTTCTCAAAAAATAATTTTTTACTGTCGGAAGTTTTAGTTGCGCCAGAGATTGCCTTTTCTTCAGTAAATTTTTCAAAAAATAATTTTTTACTGTCGCAAGTTTTAATTACGCCAGGGATTGCCTTTTCTATAGTAAATTTTTCAAAAATTAATTTTTTACTGTCGCAAATTTTAAATACGCCAGGGATTGCCTTTTCTATAGTAAAGTTTTCAAAATTTAATTTTATACTGTCGCAAATTTTAATTGCGCCAGGGATTGCCTTTTCTACAGTAAATTTTTCAAAAAATAATTTTTTACTGTCGCAAATTTTAATTGCGCCAGGGATTGTCTTTTCTATAGTAAATTTTTCACAAATTAATTTTTTACTGTCGCAAATTCTAATTACGCCAGGGATTGCCCTTTCTATAGTAAATTTTTCAAAAATTAATTTTTTACTGTCGCAAATTTTAAATCCGCCAGGGATTGCCTTTTCTATAGTAAATTTCTCAAAAAATAATTTTTTACTGTCGCAAATTTTAATTGCGCCAGGAATTGCCTTTTCTATAGTAAATTATTCAAAAAATAATTTTTTACAGTCGCAAATTTTAATTGCGCCAGGGATTGCCTTTTCCATAGTAAATTTTTCAAAAATTAATTTTTTGTGTGGCAAATTTTAAATACGCCAGGGATTGCCTTTTCTATAGTAAATTTTGCAAAAAAATAATGTTTTACTGTCGCAAATTTTAAATACGCCAGGGATTGCTTTTTCTATAGTAAATTTTTCACAAATTAATTTTTTACTGTCGCAAATTTTAATTACGCCAGGGATTGCCTTTTCTATAGTAAATTTTTCACAAATTATTT